>JANHAO010012446.1:0-16372 GCA_026873985.1 Saraca asoca | reverse complement strand
CGTTGCCAAAAGATTTAGGCAACGGTTTTGAGGCTTTAGGCAACGGTTTGCAGCCGTTGCCAAAGACAGAAAATGTTGTAGTGTAATAAGTAGAGATACATGTTATGTGTTTGTACTAATGTTTAATTATTGGAAGCATTTTGTCAAAATAAAACATCATTTCCATTGGAATTAGTGATATTTGATCATACTGCAGATCTTCTGAAACTCGGAATTATAATTATTGACCAAACAAACAAAGCTCAAAAAGTATACGTTTGAAAAAAAAATTTAAGAAAAGAACAAGTATAAAAAGAAATAGCCCGTTGGAATTCAAAAAATATTGAAATCAGAAAAAAAAAATCTAGACGCAAGTATACTTCAAACATCTCTCAAATGAATAGAGGGAATTTCAATAAGATTGAAACCACTCAATGCATGAATTAATATCCATCAATCATCATCTTCAACTATATAATAAAGTTGATCATGATTTTCTTAAAAAAAAAAAAAAAGGAAAAAAAGGTTATCTTGAAAGTAAGAGACAAACTAACAATTTATACATAAAGATGGCAATGGATTGAGCGGGGTTTGCATAGACTCGACCTGATCTAAATCAAATTAAGAATTATCATTTTAGATTCATTAGAAATTCAGACCCATTAAGGGCCCGACAAAATCTGATTCAAAGATCTGATCTGATCTAAATTCAATTAGGAACAGTCATTTTAGATCCATTAGAAACTCAAATCCGTTAAGATCTCAATAAAACCCAACTCAAAAACTCATTGGGAATTAGAAAAATATAATAGTAATTGAAAAAGAAAAATATAATTTTTTTCTTATGATATAAACTAATTTATTATAGAGTATGTTATTCTAACAGGTTTAATATAATATCCAAAAGAGGCTCTGTTATATATGAAATCCAACTCGTTCTGAATGGGCCTGCGAGTTATTCGAGAACGGTAAAAGGATCGGTCTGAGAACATACAGATCTCCTCGTCATCAGATCGCGTCACGAACTGATCTCGTGGCCTCGAGCTCGTGCACAATAGAACAAGCTCGACCCCTCCATCCTGAAGACAGACATGTCCATAGGCCAAATGACCTAACCAACGAAGTGCAATTAAGTGACATGAAACTCGTCAGACAGAAGACCAAGTCACATCCTCTCCCAACGGATAAGTAGGGCCTGCCTGTAGGAGATAATCTGCAGTAGCCTAAAAAAGAAATTTGATCCATATATTATGTCTTATACAATAAATATCGATGTAACACATTTACTGCATATGTAATTACCATTGTAATTTTCTCTCCTTTATAAATATGAGGAAGGAGCCCTCAGCAGGGAGAGGTCCGGGGAACATAGGAGAAACTCTGCTAAAATAGAGACTCAATATTGTAAATCTGTAGAAACATTATCACCATAATACGCTAGCGTGGACGTAGGGTCCGGTGATATCCAGATTTGGTTGAACCACGTTAAACCTTGTGTCTCTTTTCTCTGCTCTTCCCTCCATCCTCGTTTATTTTACTAATTTGTCATGCTTGAACCAGACGAAGGTCAGAGATTCCGAAGAATCCTTCCCTGTTGGCTAAAGTTTGGACTCTTCGCATGAACCAAATTTCATCATCAATATTTTGGTGCTGTCTATGGGGATCTCGCCAGTTCTAGTTCATTTCCTACTACAATGGCCAAGGGAAGAGCCGTTAGAGCCTTAAATGTACAGTCCCATCCTCTGGATAGTCATGTCTCAACGACAGACTCGTCTACAGCTCCTGTCATCAGAGCAATCGTCGGTACCCTCCTAGTCAGCTCAGTTCCACCAGCCGCCACTGTCAATGGTATTGATGGAGTGCAAACCTGGCTCCAATGCCAGGAGAGGCTTGAATGCATGATGGGAGAACTAACTAAAGCAGTCATGTTGTTAGCACAAGGTGTGCAGAAACAAGCCGAAGCCTCAACGCCTGAGAATGTTCTCCAGCAGCGGCAAACTCAATGTTTGGATGACCTAAATCAGACCAATTCTTCGGCTCGTTGTTCACGAGAGCGGACCTTTGGTTGCGGCCCCTGCGATGATGAGTGTTGAAGAACCCAGCAATCATTCAGTCAGCACTTGGAGGCATGAGATCCATTGGTTGGAGAGTTGTTTTAGAAAATAACTTAATTGGAGAAATGCCTCTAAACCCCAGGTGATCGAACTCGCTACGAGGAACGGTCGCCACTCTTTGAGGAGATCGAAGCTTGAATTCTCCCCCTCAAGCAAGGTCCCTGTGATCCCGTTGTATAATGGGGCTTTCAATCCTTATGATCATCTGGATGCATTCAATGTTCAGATAGACTTGTAAATCGCAGACCCATTGGTCAAGTGTCGACTATTTCCGGCCACACTGAGAGGTGTACCTCGAGCCTGGTTCAGAAACCTCCCTGCTCGCTCAATCGGTAGCTAGGAGGATTGCCAATAGAAATTCATTAACCAGTATCAAGCGCTGAAGAGACGGCTTGTGCCCTCCTGTCACCTCTCTATGGTCTTTCAACGCAAGCATGAGTCGCTTAAGGACTATATAGCTAGATTCAGACTCGAAGCAAATTCGGTGGAGAATTCATCTGAAGAGACCATGCTGGTCACCATCTCCGTGGGACTCCGCAAAGATAGAAAGTTATACAAGAGTCTATACAAATCCCTGGTCTATGACCTCACCGAGTTCTACGTGCGAGCCGTTAAGCAGATCAAATGGGAAGAGACCTTCGGCTTGGAAAGGTCTGATAAGAAGGATGAAAGGGTCGGTTCCTCTCATGGCAAGAAGAGGAGCGACATGGAGCAGGATGATCATTCCGCTAAGCGGATAACGAAGAAATCCAAAAGACCCAAGGGTGAGCGACCCTAGTGCTCGGACCGTCATGAGCAGTATAGCATCTTGTCAGATTCTCAAGATAGGATATTCATGACAGAGAAAGACAAGAAAGATTTTGGGGTGCCCCCGCCCTCTAGGATTCCTTTTAGACAGAGAAATCATGAAGAATTCTATGCCTATCACAATGAGGCCGGCCATGGAACTTTGAATTGTCGAGCTCTCAGGGAGGCAATTGAGGACCTGATTAGGAGGGGACATCAAAGGGAGTATGTGGTGTAACCCGTAAGGCAGCAACCTCAGCCTTTTTAATATAATACAGGCTAAGAGTCGGGGGGCTCGATTCAAGTTATACACTGACACTATATTCCAAGATTTTAGGGCGAATGTTAATGTGATTACTCTGTTGTGTTGAAAGCTATTTGCTGATTGGCTTGATGTCATTTACTCTCTTCTTTCTTGCCTTTAAGCATTTGTAGTATCCGTAGCTTGTATGCAACCGATTTTCTCAGACTCCGCGAAGAATATTATGCCAACTGTGACCTCTGGTTTGGTTGAGGCCCCTCAGAGCTCGCTCCGAAGAAGAATTGACGAACTCACTTAACCAATGTAGCTACATGCTCGCTGAGGTGTGGAGATGCTCAAAATAAACTTACTTAACTAGCGTAGCTACGTGCTCGTTGAGGTATGGAGACGCTCAAAATAAACTTACTTAACCAGTATAGTTGCGTGCTCGCTGAGGTGTGAAGATGCTCAAAATAAACTTACTTAACCAGCGTAGCTGTGTACTCACTGAGGCGTGGAGACGCTCAAAATAAACTCACTTAACCAGCATAGCTGTGTGCTCGCTGAGGTGTGGAGATGCTCAAAATAAACTCACTTAACTAGCGTAGCTGTGAGCTCGCTGAAGCGTAGAGACGATCAAAACAAACTCACTTAACCAGCGTAGCTGTGTGCTTGCTGAGGTGCGGAGGCACTCTTAAACGCTCAACACTAGCGTGACTTCGTAATCACTGAAGCGTAAAGAATTGATGAAATGATTATTTGCCCAAGGCGATGGGATCGTTCTATTTCACAGCTCGCATGCGACCAACTGTTCGCAGCTTTCATGTGAACTTATCTTATTATTGTCATGCAGATTGATCAAATCGAGATATTTACGTGAGAAATAAAAACAACAAGCAAAAATTGTAAAGAGAACTTTTATTCATTAGAAAACCTCAATGAGGTAGATGTACACCAGAAAACTCTAAATACAGGTTAATTAAAACACAAAAAGGGAAAACCTATGACTAAGAAAAGGGACTGGCCAAGGAGGACCAAACCCTTACTAACTAGAGCCCCTAAATTACTCCGAGCGTCTAGAGACCCTCTCACCAAAGCTTATTCAAATAGCAGACTCATCTTCAATAACCCTTGCCAATGGAGAGGGAACAAGCATTACTGCTCCTTATTTCTTTGGCATCCAGCTCCTCCTCTGATTCATGAAAGAAGCTAACCAAGAAGCACCGAGAGCTTGGCTTACCGAACAATTGCCTCACGGTGAAGCCAAGAAGACATAGTCTAAGATCCATATGAGATCTCCCCATATTAGCAGAGAAGCCGAGTCTTCCAGACCCTTTATGCAGCAGACCATACATGCCTTTATCGAAGGCCAGAACACCAGAAACGGTGGAGGTTTATGAAGAAACTCCATGGTTTGCTCATTGTTGTGGAAGGGATTACCTTTCCCTTATATAGAGTTAGGGTTGGCTCCATCAAAGAATCCAGATTCATTCCCCCAACCGTCATCATTTATTGCCTCAGAAAAAGGAAAAATTTGACTCAGCAATTATTGCCGAACACGTGCCATGGGAGGAATGGCCTAAAGCAGGTGGAATGATAGTCTCGGGAGTAGACTTTGACTGATCAGAAACCAAAGAGTTTTAACTCCTAGCCCGCAGAGCAAGCTGAGAGTTAGGGGGCTTATGTTATATATGAAATCCGGCTCATTCTGAATGGGCCTACGAGTTATCCAAGAACGGTAAAAGGATTGGCTTTGAGAACATCCGGATCTCCTCGTCATCAGATTGTGTCGCAAATCGACCTCGTCGCCTTGAGCTTGTGCACAACAGAGCGAGCTTAACCCCTCCATCCCGAAGACAGACATGTCTATAGGCCAAACGACCTGGCCAACGAAGTGCAATTAAGTGACATGAAACTTGTCAGATAGAAGACCAAGTCATATCCTCCCCCAACGGATAAGTAGGGCCCGCCTACATGAGGCAATCTGCAGTAGCCGAAAAAGGAGATTTAATCTGTATATTCTGTCTTATACAATAAATATCGATGTAACACATTTACTGCATATGTAATTATCATTGTAACATCTTCTCCTTTATAAATATGAGGAAGAAGCCCTCTGCAAGGAGAGGTTCGGGGAGCATAGGAGAAACTCTACTAAAACAGAGGCTCAATACTGTAAATCTATTAAAACATTATCACCATAACATGCTATCATGGACGTAGGATCCGGTGATATCCGGATTTGGCCGAATCACGTTAAACCTTGTGTCTCTTTTCTCCACTCTTCCCTCCATCCTCGTTTATTTTACTAATTTGTCGTGCTTGAACCGGACGAAGGTCAGAGATCCCAAAGAATCCCTCCCTGTTGGCTAAAATTTGGACTCTTCGCACGAATCAAATTTCATCGTCAACAGGCTTAGGATTCATTGAACATTTAATGATCAGACTCAAATCTAAATCATTAAGTAGTGGATCTTATTTGGATCTGACTTATTTAATAAATATTCATTAGTTCAATCAAGACTTACTAGGCGTAGATATTTTTGTCATCCTATTTATACGTAAATACTAAAATGAAAATCCAAGCCCCTTTTAGCAGCAAGAAACACCAAGTTTCAAACCAACGTGCTCAAAAAAAAATACAAAACGAAGTAGCAACTGAAAAAAAAATACAAAAAGAAGTTGATATCATGCACAACAAATTTCATATCCAATAATAGAATTACATATAATTTTCTATGTCCATTGACCTTTCTTGTTAATCAACGTTAAGAGAGAGTCAGAGCCATAAGACAAACATGATGGAATTACAGAATTAGAAGCAGCCTTAATTCAAAATACTTTTGAGATCATTCTTCTGTTGCATACTCAGACGCGAAGGAAAAATTACATCAAACTTAATTCTGAGGTTCCCCTTTTTTTCAGGTTGCTTTGCAATTGGCATCCCTTCATTTGGTATCACCATCTTGTAGCCTGGTTTTACAATATCTGTCACTTGAATTTTCAGGTTTCTTCCATCTAAGGTTCTCAAGTTGAGTGTTTTCCCTGTGAGAGCTTCTAAGAGTGAGATTTCTTGTGTGACAAGTAAATCATTTCCTCTTCTTTTAAAGAGAGCATGAGGTTTCTGATCCAACACAAAGATTAGATCATCTGGAATTATACTTCCACGTTCTTGGTTGCCTTTTTCTGGGAAGATGATTTTTGTGCGTTTCCTCCAACCAGGTTCAATGTCAATCTTCAAGATTTCTTCAATAGTCTTCAACTTACTGTAGGAAAGAAAAAGGATCTACTTGTGAAGCCAAAAGCATGAACTTGTGAGCAGAGTGAATAAATGCAGATAAACCTTTCATTTAAATAGAGAAGTTTGTTGGTAGTTAAACCTGAAACTCAAGATTATTACAAACAAAAATTACCATATAACTGTCAGATTAAGTTTATTTAATTGTTATGCACAAGACAATGGCCAGCACAAAACCCCCAGGAAAATTACCATGAGCCTCCTATCCGCCACGTGTTTTCATATCTACGCATGCATGTTTGTGCAAGTGAGATCTGGATTATGTGTCAATTTATGATTGAGAGACACTAATTTTGTTTTTAGTGTTTTATAAATCTTCTCTCTCTCTCTCTCTCTTCCTTTCATTCTTCTATCCACTCTCTCTCATAAATGCAAGATCCCAGGGTAAAATTCAATGAAAGCGTGAAGGTAGTTTCTTTTTTTGTGCCCTTCATAAAAAGTGTTGAGTTTTGAAGGTTAGTCTCCTCAAT
The DNA here is from genome assembly GCA_026873985.1 of Saraca asoca. Taxonomy (NCBI): domain Eukaryota; kingdom Viridiplantae; phylum Streptophyta; class Magnoliopsida; order Fabales; family Fabaceae; genus Saraca; species Saraca asoca. The sequence continues at coordinate 9,484 of JANHAO010012446.1, read as the reverse complement.
TTCTTTTGAGGGAGTAATTTTAAGAGAAATAGATATAAAAATCTCTTTTGTATTGAAATAGTTAGTTTCAGTAAAAAAAAAAAAAAATTTAAATCTCAAGATAAAAGATTGTGTCTATTATTTTTCAGAAATTGAAGAAAATTGAGAAATAAAAAATTGAGGGTTCCAAATCCATTAATTCTTATTAATTTCTCACTCACAAATCTTTAAAAAAAAAAAAATTACAAAAAATTGAAGGGATCCAGCAAGTGTATAGCTTAATTACTGGCAATAAGCAGATGAATAAATCAAAACCAAATGTTGAGAAAGTTATGGGATTAAATCCCAGATGGTATCATGTGAAGTATCTAAGATCCAAGCTCCAAAGGTTTGGTAAACAATACTAGTGCAAAGTGATCCAATTTTAGCAGCAAAATATTTCTCAATGACAAAAGATTTAGAACATGTAAATTTGCAAATCAAAGATTTCTGATAATCGCTGTAAAATGAGAAGAAACTCATTACCCAAATCTGTCAGGAACGGTCCTTGAAACCTTAAACTTCTTCCTGCAACCATTGTAAAGTTCCTCTAAAGTACATGACAATTTGCTCTCAACCACCCAAGCTTTCTTCTCATTCTGGTAATTCCCATAATCTGCATCATCAAAATCCTCGGATTCTTCATCGGAATCCGAAGGAAAATAATATTGACCATAATTATCATACATCTGACGCTTTGTAGGATCACTAAGAACTTCATAGGCCTCAGAAATCTGCTTAAATATGGCCTCAGCTCTTTCTTTCCGATGTGGGTCTTGACAATTCTTATCTGGATGCCATTTCATGGCTAATTTCTTGTAGGCCTTCTTCAGCTCCTCATAGGTGGCATTTTTATCCACATTCAGTGTTCTGTAATAGTCACCTGAAACCATCTTCTGTAAATTTTTCGATGAATTCTCTGTAAAAATCAAAACTTTAAGATGACAGAAGAAACTTTTGTGTGTGTTGCTTTTGGGTGTGTTTCTATGCAAATGGGTGTGTGTGTGTGTGTGTGTGAGTGTGTGAGTGAGTGTTGGGTAATCTAATGCAACAGCAGAAAAGTAGCAGAAAGAGAGATTTCTGCGTTACTGCGTGCGTGTGTGTAAGACTGTAACGGCTTTTGCGGAGCTGAAATGTTCAGCAAAGTCCTAATTATATGTACCAAAAGACAGAGTGCTAATTATTAGGATTGAAGTTTTCCAATTTGGAATTAATTTTCATCTTTGATGATGTTGAGCAAATTAGAATCAATTAAGGATTTTTATAAATGAGATTTTATTCATTCGTTCTTTCATTAAGAAAGATAACTAATTCAGGCCAGCGTTCCTTGGTGATATTTCGCTGTGGGTTAGATTGTGAATGGAAATCAAATAATAAAACATAATTGATTATGATTAGGGTGGTCATTGCCAGAAAAAGATATGATTAGGTGATTTTTTTCCCCATATTTTAGTGGAGTTTATCTTATTACTTCTTGGTTAAATAAAACTTTTAACTCCTATATTTTATTTCATATTTTCTTTTTTTTTTTAATTAGATTCTTAGAGTTTAGCTTTATATGTAATTAATTCTGTATGTATATTAATTTAAAATCTTTCATCTATAATTATTTAACACTAGTGCAATTCCGGTGTCTAAGTACAAGAACCAAATAAAAAAAGAGATATTATAATTTATTTATATTGTATCATAAATTACTTAAACTTTAATATGACGTATCACTTTCGTTCTTTCAGCGTGTTTTATATAAATTATACTCTGTTTGTCTCCCAGAATTTAATTGATTCCTTAATTGATATTCTAAAATTACGTACTATCTTGAAATTCTCTTCATAATTTTCCTATCAAATTTTAAATGCACATAATTTTTTTATTTAAATTAATTGTGTGCATATAACATTTTACATAAAAGAGATAATATTTTTACTCAATTGATCAATATTAATTATAATTAATTTATTTTCTATTTATACTCTTAATGGTCTCCTCTTTCTCTCTTTGTCACAATAATCTGAATTCACATAAAATATTTTATTTAAATTAATAGTGTGATTTTCATAAAATTTCACATAAAAATGACAATACTTTTACTCTATTGATTGACCTTAATTTTCATAATAAATTAAGGTTATAAATTTTTGTTCATTTTTAGAGAGATATTTTTATGCAATTTAATTGAAAATTTTAGCTTATTCTTTGCTTGATGATATTTCTAATTGATTGAATACATTATTAATTTATGAGTTAATATCATTATATATATATATATATCTAATTTCAATAAATCAAATATATTAAATATGACTTATGTGATTGTGAAATATTTTGGGAATTATTTGAAATAGCAATTAGACAATAAAATTCATGTATGTTGATTATAAAAAAAAATCAATTACTTGAAATTTCAAATGTTGATCACTTTTTAAATTAAAAATTAACATAATATCATTAATTTGAATTATTATTTTAATTTGTAATTAATTGGTTTTATATTATTTTCACTTATATTTTATATTGTAAAAAACTCTTAAATTTAAATGTTAGAATTGAGATTAAATATTATATAGAAGTTCGTAATTTTTATTCAATTTTTGTTTAATTGGTTCAATTATTAGAACCTTATATAAAAATCTCCTATTAGGACCTTATATAAAGATATTGTAACTTAAGTATTTGTTGAATATTTGAGATCATACTTTCTTTTAGTGTATATATTTTTCATTTATAAATAAAAAATATACTTTTATAAAATCAAATGAAATCCAAAGAGCAAACATTCTCACATTATTATTATTTAAAAAAAGAAAATCATGCTTAATTTTAGTTATGAATAAAAATCATTTTTGAAATGAAAGAAAAGTAAAAAATTTCTTAAAGGAAGTCATTCATTATCAATTTTAGAATCACTTTTTTCTTTCTCACTTAATATAAAGCAAGAAATTTTTCCAACGACAAATTACATAAAAAGCAAAATTCTGGCAAAAATTAAATGTACAATATTCAAATATAAAAATTCATGAATATAAAATTTTTCAAAGAAAGATTCATTGAAAAATATAAGAGTATAGGTTTGTTTGATCTTATAACGTGTTTATGTCACCAATAGTTTTTATTTCTAATTGAACAATCTATACATTTTCACAGTTTTTTATTTCTTAAATACATAACTAAAGAGTAAATATAATAGTGTCTTTGCATATATTTTGCTATAGTACCCATATGTTCCCTGACATTTCTAATCATTATGAACAATATATAAAATTTTAGGAAAAAAAACAAAGAAATATCATTACATGTTGAAGAACTTCAGGAGCGTCAATGATGGTTAAATTAGTGATATTAGTGGGATCTTATTCTTAGGTAGAAAATTTGCATCTCCTTCCTCGAGATTGTGGGAGTTCATAATTGTCGAAAAATCACCCCAAATTTCCTGAAAAAAAAGATGGCATGATTTCGTTAGAAGATAAAACAATGAATTCATAGGCATTTAATGAGATTCATTAGGATGAGAAATTCAAGGGGAGACAGAGAAATAGAATGATAGTAAGAGATATTATAGGGAAATAAGATTTTTGGAAGATATTCATGGAAGTTACAGATAATTTCCAAGTTGTGCATTTAATGAATTCCATTAGTTTCACAATAATCAATCAAGTTTTCAAATTCAAAATTTCACAACAAATGGAGAATGCATTAGAAGATGAAATACAGAGTAATTAAATTGCATTAGTCAGTTACCTGCTTTCCATAGAGAGTAAAACTCACATACTTTATGCTTATAGTATTTGGAGAGTGAAATCCTATTCTGAAACATAAACTATCGATAACTTTTTGTGAAAGAGTGACATATAGCATTTTTGTTTACTACTTTTAGATACTCTAAGATAGATTACTAACATTTGAGAACTTATAATCTTATATTCATACATGAAAAATGGATGGATCAAACTGAAATGAGCTAAGCCAATATAGGTCGGCTTGCATTTTAAATAGGTTATAAAAAAAGTCTAACACAACCCTTAGAATAGGTTCTAAACTAGCCCATATATACTTCCTTTTTTTTTTCCTTCTCTTGTTTTATTTAAAAAAAAAGGCATTAAAAATGGATTTAGAATAAGTTGGCAACTAGACTAGCTTGTAAGGTTTTTTTTTTCCCCTATTAATCTAAGGCAATTAAATTGCTGTATAAGAGGGTTTTTTTTTTTTTTTTTTGGAATAGAACAAGTGGGCTAGTTTGCAAGTTTTTTTTTTTTTTAAAAAAAAAAAGAAAATGGGTTAAGTATCCATTTGACGCAAGTAGCTAATGAGTTAACTGTTAACTGAAAGCTAATAAGTTAGTTAATTGTATTAGAAATATTTGATAAAATTAGCTACTAAACTAGCTTATAAATATAAAATGACATAAAAAGATATATTAATATCAATAGATAATATATGAAATAAATTAATTCATATTTATTTTGAGGCCAAAATATACTAATACAATCAAGATATTCAAAATAAGAATAAAATTATCTAAAATTTAATTAATTATATTTTATGATATCATATATTTATTTATTTACTTACTTACTTATTTTTATTTATTTATATTGTACTAATGGGCATAAGCTAAATATGCAATTATATGTAGTTTTTTTGTCCTCGTTGGCTTTGTAAAAAAAATTGAAAATAATATGATATTAAAAAAATAAGTAATGAAAATGAGAATTTCTAATTAATTAAGATATAAGCTATCCATTAACCAAAAGAATAGGAATAAATTAGGAAAAAATAATTGAAAGTTCCATTTCAATAAGCTATATACTATTTGTAGTAACTTTTTATAAGAAATTTTTTTTTACTCAAAAAGTTAGTACATTAAATACTTCTAAAATATGAAAAAAAAAATCATTTGACTAAATCAATAAACTAAAGCTAACTTTTTTTTGTATATCAAACACACACTAAGTTAGATTGAGTACTTGAGTTTAGAAAAGGAAAGAAATATATTAGAAAAAAATTAAGATTGGCTTGTGGACTAGCCCATACTCATGTGGATTAGCTTATACGAGCTAATTCGTTTAGACCTCTTTTCTAAATAGGCCTCAAAATGACAATCTAGCCCACATGAAATATATAGGTTAAACTATCTGGCCTAAAGACTTGAGTCTATTTTTGTATGTCTAGTTGCATGAAATAACAATGATGAGTTTTATTCGAATGACAAATTGTTGATATTTAAAGGAAATAACAACACAAATACAATGGAATCAAATTTATTAAAATAAAAAATATGCATGATTGAAATTGGAACAAATTACTCTAACCTCCCTTAGACTTTGTCTAAATCATACGGACACCCCATGCACTTTTTAAAATATACACATTACTCCATTTTGATTGTGCTGTTAGGAATATTTAAGGAATATGCTCTAATTTTAAATTATTTTTCCTTTCAAGTATGAAATGACAATATGGCCCTTTTATTTATACAAATTTCAAACTAAATTATTTCATTTTTTACCTTAGCGCTATGCATGCTTTGCTCCTTTCTCTCAAATAGCTAAATTTTCATTGTTGGACGAGCCTTCATCGTAACATCACAGTCATTAAGGTGCAAATTTGTTTTGGGTTTTAGTTGTTATTCATTTTGCTTTATATTTATGTTTATTTAATCATCATTTAGATTAATTTATTTTGAGTTCTATGAATGGGGTTTTAAGGTTTTATTTGTTCTGATTTTGTATTACTAGAAATTGAAATTTAAAATCTAAAAAAATATTTAATAAAGGATGAAATTTAAGGTTTTATTTGTTACGATTTTGTGATAGTTTGCTTTGATATTGTGTTTATTTTGATAATTTTTTGGTTAAGTTATTGATTTGATGGCTACCTCTTTCTCTTATTAGGTTCTTTGCTAGGAAGATGCTAAAACCCTAGAGCATCAGAGAAATATGTTGAAGTGGCAAATGTCTTCCCCTTAGGTGGTTTTTGATTCACATGAAAGGTGCCCATCTTGTTCAAAATACTATAGTAGGCAATATATACATGGCACATTATATTAAATAAACTTGTGTTGATCTTGTGATGTAGCTGTACTGTGGTGGTAGATGGTTTCATTAAGGATATGACACTCATTGTTGAATATGCAGGTGATTTGAATTTCATTATAAGCTGAGAAAGTGATGATTATGGCAGTTTGATAACCTTCCTTCTTGTGGAGGATCCTTTTAAATGTCTTGTTATCTATCTTAATAAGTAAGGAAGCTTTGCTCGCTTCATTAATGGTATCAACAATTATACTTAGTAAGTCTGTCTCACTTATTTTATTCCAAAGTCTTGATTAAAGGATCATTTTACAAGTACTCCTTCTTTCATATGAACATTCTTATGCCTCCCACTTTACATTCCCTTATAAGTTATTTGGTATGCTCTTTAAAGAATTCGAATACATAAGATTCTAAGTTTGGAAAATTCTCATATGTTTTTTATGTATTCATTGAATTTTTTCATTATTTAGGTTTATTATGCCTAATATTCATCCAAATTTGTGCAAGAAACGTAAAAAGAAGCAGAATTGTAAGTGTGTAAGATGCAATGTTAATGATAAATGTAAGGTTTTTCTTGTTGCTACTCATGATATTGCGAAAAAGGAGAGGCTTTGCTATGACTATAACAGATATGAAAATGCATACCTTACTCATAATTTTGTATGAGTAATCGTAAATAACTCATAACCCTATATAATTGGGATACAAGTTTGGATCCTCAATCCTACATAACTAGGATACAATTACGGGTTCTCACATAAGAACTTTCATCAATTCCTTGTAACTTAAACTTATTGTCTTGCAAACTCAATAATTTTTTTGTCAGTTGTTACCATGGGCAATTTTTAGCAATTTATGATATAAAACTTGCCCAATTATGTGACTTAAATATGAATAAATTACGAAATTTCTAGTTTAGTCATTATCAAAGTATGAGCTAAGATGTACAATTTGTTATGTAGTTCAAAGATATTTAAAATTATTCTCAAACATGGTATTGAAAACAATGCAATCTGGTCTTTATTTAATTTTATTTGATTATGAGTTATTGTTACTTGCTTTTATATACTAGTTTTGTATGTGATATTGGTAAGTTCTATTTAGTCTACAAACCTAAGCCTTGACAGATGAGGCATGTGGATAGACTTGGAAGCAAAGACTTTTAAACGTGGATGTATTAATTTCTTATTATATGTGTATCCATAACATTGAAAATAATATATGGATGTGATATACAAAATTGTGAATTCATAGTTAGATCTTTAGGATGGAATGGTTCTTGCAAATATCCACAACCAAAATCACACCTATAGTGTAATCTATTCTTATTTTTCTTAAATCTGTAAATTTTAATAGAGCATAGTTGCCTGCATTTGTACTTTTTTTTCACAAGCATTAGGCCTTTCGTGTTAACACTAGGTGAAGACATTTGCAATTTCAAACACCATTGTAGTAAAAAAATTTTAAGCATAAAATTAAGAATAAAGGATACAAGAAAAATGGTGAAAGAAAGAAAGAAAAAGAAGAGAACAGCTCACTATTTTTACTTAGGAAGTATATATGACAATTAGGAAATTGAAGACATCTTTTTATCCTAGCTAAAGGAGTATTTCAAGTATTTAAGGCTTGAAATTAGCACTTAATGGCAGTTTCAATGGCGTCAATTCAAATAAAAGTTATGTGTAATATGTTTTTAAAGTGTAAGGAAAATCTATGTATATTTTGAAAGTGTTGAGATGTTCACGTAATTTAGGCAAAGTACAGGGGAGCTCAGAGTAATTTACACTTGAAATTATGATTCTTAATTCTTTTAATAATTTTCGTGATTGTGATTCTACTTTTTTTCATTCCTCTATCATGATATAACTATATAATTCAACAATGTTTATCATATAATTTGTATTAGATAATTACAAATGAAAATATCTAAATTAATTATAATAAAATGTTAATTACAAAAAAAAAATTCTAGGGATCTTATTATAAAGACAAAAGTGCACACATGAAATTACAAAATGAAATAGACTGTAAGGATTAAAATCTCAATTTATTCATACTTTTTTTAATTAATGATAAAAAAATTTAAATCTAAAACTTTTAACATGTTATGCAAATCTATCACCTCAATATGAGATCTAGTGAAGACTTACTTCATCTTACACAAAAGTGGAGCCTTTGGTACCAATCATTTAAATATGGATATGAAAGCAGGTGGATTATCTTACTGAAGACTAGTAGACTATTTCTTAGTTCTTGTTTGTTATAGCGATTAAAATTATCAATAATCAATTATAGGTGAAATAATTTATTATAATATTTTTTAGAAATATTTGGTTATATTTTTAAAATATTTCAATAATCAATTATAATAGTAATCCTGATTAAACAAAAGTTACTTTGAATGACTTTTATTTTAATAAAATTATAGAAAAAAAAAACATTCAGATTTGAACTTATACTAATCTCACTTTTCTTTTTCTTTTTATTTTTTTGTTTTTACTGTCCTTACTCTAATAATAACAACAAAATTTCCTTTTTCTTTTTCTTTTTCTTTCGTGTTGTTTTTTTTAGTCATTTAATATTAAAAAGTGATTTTTCTATACATAATCCAAACAATAATAGATTATGTATAATCAATTATCAAAAGATGCTACCAAACTTAAAATGGATTATTTATAATTACTTATTCAAAAATCTATTATTAATAATCAATTATGTTTATAGTTAATTATCTCATCTCTATACCAAATAAACCTTTAGTCTCATAACCATAGATGCAAAATTGGGTTTAGGTCGGCAGGCAACAGGCCTAATAGATTTGTGCTCAAACTTTTTTAACCAGTTAAGTTTGTATTTTTAAAACGGTTAACATCTTTTGATCTCATGCATACTTGGACCCACCTGTTTCTCATTAAAACCCTCAAGTTAATATTCAGCTACATAAAAAAAAATTTAGTGATAAAGTTTAAAAAATTATTCAATGTTAAAAACATCTAAATTAAGTATTAAATTTAAAAATAGAATTATTTTGGTAAAAAAAATCCAAATTCTTAATAAATATTATATAACTTTTTTTAATAATTAATTTAATCCATGTCAAGATTTAATTTTTTTTTTAAGAGATGTTTGGTTGAAAGCTTTAATAGGTTGATAATGAAATCAAAAAATTAATTCTTTTACTCATTATTTAATTCACATGAGAAGAACTTGATATTGTTACCTCCCCTTGATTAATTCCACTCATTTGAAACCCTTATCCATCTAAAGATTCCTAAACTCTTATTTGGTAGAAATGAAAAAGATCCCTCATCTCTTTCATGAAGCTGCTTCTCTCATTCGTAAGGCTGCTATTGACGATCTTTCTCTAAACACAGATTTAGTTTCTCCCTTTCCATTATACAAAACGAACCAAATCCCCCTGTAGACTTCAAGAT
>JANHAO010012445.1:0-16384 GCA_026873985.1 Saraca asoca | reverse complement strand
ACTTATTATTTGTTATGCTCTGTTATTTAATATTATAAGTACTTATTTTCATATGAAAAAATAATAATTATAATATATATATTTACAAATAAGAATAATAGTTTTTAATATTTATAAATATATCCCTATATTTTTATTATTTACACGTATCCTCCACATGTCGGTGTCCTATATTTTTTTAAAATACCGTATCCCTATATCCGTATCTACATTTTTTCGTGTCCACATATTAATGTCCGTGCAACATAGGTCATGGATATAAGTGCGCAAGATAGAATGATCTCTAGATAATGAAAAAGATGAAGGAATTAAAACACGCCTTATCTGTTTATAATGTTTGGGCTGAAACCTATAAGATGTAAATGGACCTTTGCAAATTGCAACAGTGGCCAGACAAAAATGGGCAGTGAGAAGCCTTCAGATGTTTACTCCTATGGGAGGTTCTGTTAGTTTAAATTTTCAGTTTATTTATTTGTACTTAATTTTCTTTTATTCATTTAGTATCATTTCTCCTTCACAAACATAACTACAAATTCATGATCATACATATAATTAATTTTAAATAAAAAATCATCTAAAATAATAAAGAAGCACATATATCAGATTAACATAGCACAAAAAAATAAAAAATAAAAAAAAGTCTATTGCGTGGAACAATAACGGAGAATGAAATAAAAAACTATGTTAATAAAAATTACTAAGATGCAAAATATTAACAAGTAAACAGTATTCAAACAAAAAGTAAGAAATATTAAAAAGTAAAAACCAAAAGGGCTCCTTTCTCGTCAATTTATTTCATTTTAAAAGAGATAAATTTTATTATGTTAAAAAGTTTACGGCTCAAATCACTGTACATCATTATTTTTTCTAGTTGATTTCTTTTCATTTGGAATAGATAAATTTTAGTGTGCTTAAAAAGTTTATGACTCGAGTCACTGTACATGCACATGTTCTCAAGAAGATTTTTTTTGTCAAATTCTTTTTTTAAAAAAGATAAAAATATAATTTTTTTTTATTTTGGAATCCATAGTTTTTTTATTGTGATTCATTATTTTAATAGAAAAATTGTTTCTATTAAATTCATAACTTCCTTTTTTAAAGAAAAGGATAGGATTCATATTTGTAAAAATACTTGTAAGTTTCAAATAGGTTGTTTCTATGTATTTTTGAAAAAAAAAATCATATTAATATGTATTTTTTTTATAATTTTTCAGTAAAAATTGTATTTTTAATACAAAATTCTGTAACTTTTTCATTAAAAGTTCTAATTTTTTTTTTTAGAAATACAAAAATTTTCCATTACAATTGTGAATAATAGAATTATAATTTTTATACATTTATTATTTTTATACATATTTATAAAATTTAATATAAATATACATAAATTTTATGACTTTTATATTTAACTTATATGAAAACTCACAGAAATTTTAAAATGCATGCCACCATGTGTAAAACCCTTCTAGATAAGTTTAAGGTGTGTCCTGACTTCTCTGCGAGGTAACATTGGCTATCACGCATAAAAAATGATTGAAGAGTTTGTCATATATTAAATGGTAAAATAGGTTAAATTGTTTTCTTAATATCTGTAATTTCATTTCACTTTTAATTAAATCTTTATAATTTAAAATTTTTGAATTAAATTTTATACTTATTTTTTATTTTTAATTGGATACTTTCTATTATTTTAATATTAAATTTTGTTAACAATTGATACATATGCATAACATTCTTACATTCTTTTGATATGGTTTAACTATTATTGATATAAAGCTTACATATAAGTTCCATTTGTATCTAAGTAACAAACAATTTAGAGAAAACTAAGATATTTTATGAAATTTTTTTATTTTTGGAGGAAATGATGAATCATTTATCTCTCACTTTATAAATCACTAATAAATTATTATTTATATGATCCAATTATTAATAAAATTTAATAAAAAAATAATCAGGAATATTCAATTAGAAATGTAAAAAAAAGTATAAGAATTCAGATCCAAACTTTTAAATTATAAGACCTAATTAGAAATTGCATAAAATTTAGAAATATAAAAAAAAGTATAAGAATTTATATCCAAACTTTTAAATTATAAGATCTAATTAGAAATTGCATAAAATTACAGGGGAAAGGTTAAAAAAAATAGAATTAATCCATTAAATTCATGTTTTTTTTTTCAAGTTTTTTCAACAACCTAAAGAATGACTTAAAAGGCTTGCGTAGTAAATGTAAACAGAAACAAGAATAATTTATACAAGCGTAACTTACATAAATTAAGGAAGAAGAAAGTTGTCTTACATAGTTTTAATTAGAAAAATTCAAAAGATCAACCCAAGGTGATTAAAATATATTTAATATTTATAATATTATATTTAGGAGTAATAATTTAAGACATAATTAGAGATTTTGTAAATTTAATTTTTATAGTAAAAGTTGTATTTATATATACAAAAGGATACAATATCACAAAAAGTCTTAATTTCATACGGTATTTACATAAAATAAGTATATAAAAAATTTATAACTTTATCTATCAAAATTACAATAAAATCTTTTGAAACTTTTTAACTTATAATAAAAAATTTAAAAAAATTAAAAATTAAAATTACAGAAACATGTATCGTTTCAAATTTTTTTACACTTATTAAAGAATAAATACTCAATATATTTAAATCCACATTTAAAAGGATGTGAGTTCACATTAAAATTTAATTTTTATGAAAAAATATGAAAATAAAAAAATAAGGGACGGAATATCATAATTGTAAACCTAAAATATTCTTCTGCTTCCATCCAGGATGGAGATACTAATTCTTTGCTTTGCATCGAGTGTCATTGAAGGTGAAATTAGAACAAATTGAGATGTTATTGCATGGTATTAATTTATTTGATAAATAAATATTAATTATTATTTTTTTAATATTTTAAAATTAAAAAAATATAATATATGTGAGTTCCATAAAATTTTAAAATAGACAAGAAAATGATAATTAATTTTTATTTATTAAATAAAATAAATAAATAAATATTATAATTGAAATATTTAAAAGTTCTCAACAAAGTCTGTGCTGAAATGTTCCAAATGGACTGAGCATGAAACTCCCGTGACTAGAATGTCTAAAAGGACTAAGATTGTATCACTGTCTTGTCTTTCTATAACTTGGGAGTAACCATATCCAATTACGTGCATTGAAGAAATTTTTATGTGGAAATACCAACTCTGTGTAACAAATAATTTATAATTTCTGTATGTTATATGTATTAAGAAAACAAATTAAATTCTATATCATTATATGTTTTTCTTTTTCTTTAACTTTTTTATATAAAAGTTTAAAAGTAAGATATATAGACTATTTTATTTTAGGATTAGAAGGTATTATTAATTTCTTTCAAAAACTTATAATAATATTTATAAATTATTAAAATTTTTAAAATCATCAACAGAATTTGAATGTAATGAAATTTATAGATCACCGACACTTAAAATTATTAATCTTAACATTTCCACCTAAAATATGGAGTGGTCAATGACGAAAAACTTTAACCACCATATCAATCGAAGATTCTGTCTTTCTTGTCTCTGACCTGTCTGGGGCATTCTGCAAATTGGATTCTTTGGTTCTTTGTGATCATCGAAGATGTTTAATTTAATGAACTCTATGGCTGGTAATGGAAATTCATGTGAAAACCATAAGAGAAGAAGGATAATAATAATATGATTTTCACTTTCTCATTTATATCTTTTTAAAAAAATAAATTAAGCTGACTTTATTTTAAAATTTATCATCTTTTAGAGGGTGTGTTAACACACATTTAATTTGAATGTGTGTTAATTTAAATGTGATTAATGACATTATCAATCAATTATTCATTTTTTTCGCTATTTTTAAAAATTAATATGATGATGATCTTTCCTTATGGAGTTTTCATGTTGGTTTATAACCTTATCGCATCGAAGATAGTTTATTAAAAAAAAATATAATTAAATTATTAAATTATCAACTAAGAGATATAATTTTAAGGAGAAAATAACAAAAGTATTGCAATATTTTTTTTATAAGTGATTTTAGTTAAATTTATTTTAATTGATCCGATCTTGGTAGACACAAAAAAAAAAAAATCAGTTCAAACTAAATAAATCAAAATGAAAATGACTTCACTACTTTATGACATTGAGAAAGCTCAAATATCATTACATAGTGACAAAGTAGGTTGACAATTTTTCCTAACATACTTTTATATTTATAAATAATTATGTCAAAAACGATAAAGTTATGTCTTATTTTTTACACTAAGGTTGCTTCTCTTTTTGTAAGTTATTTTTAATGGCACATTGTTTTCTTTACAATCGTTTGCTGACAGAGTAAATATAAAGTTTTGTAAAATAAAATGACAAGAATATATGATTAGTTATGTTTACACATTTTAATTTCCTGTAAAGAAAATATTCATAAATCACAATCCAAGGCTTTGGAAATATTTCCATAGGTAGAAATTAAGTACAATTAAAATATAATTTTTTATAAAATTATGTTAAATTTTTCAAACTTTTAGATATTTTAAATTTAGCTAATTTATTAATTAAGAATAATTTATATTTATTTTTATTTTTCTATTAAATAAATGAAATTGAGTAAAGCCCGGTGGCAATTCAACCAAAGAAGCTTACAAATAATGTAATAATTTACACCCGTTCCTTTAACATGCTTCCGTGCGTTGTCTTTTCAGGTTCAGCCTATGTAATTTGCTAGGTTTGCTTGCAAAGGTAGTGCATGCTAGTTTGAGACTTTGAAGAAAAGCCTCTTCACTTCTTTTTAATTTAATCCAACTCCTATCATTTTTTTCTTTTTTACAAATTTTACCAAATTCTAGGTTCAAATATCTTTCAATTTCAGAAAATAAATAAATTAAATAAAAATGTGACTACTAATTATATATTTTTAATAATTTTTAATATTTTAATAATGAAAAATAAACTTTTAATATATATGAATTCTATAAAATTGATATGTTGACAATTTAATTAATATTGATTCTTTGAAGCATTTAAAATTTTTTCAAAGGCCTTTGGTGGAATGTTCCAAATTACTTGGCCATAAAAAAAATTAAAAACATTATTTTAGTCATTCTTAGATGTAAATTTTTTCAATTTGATCCTTATTTAATTTTTATTCTCAATTTGATCTTTAAAAAATTTAATTTGATTTAATTAGATCCTTTTGTATATTTGTTTTAAACATTACTAATGAAATTGATGAATGTAAGCCTAATCCAATCTAATGAACTTTAATACTTATATAACACTCTCTATATTATAAACTTACTTTTAGTTAATTTTAATTCAAAAGTAAGGATAAGATAATTATTTTAATTTCTTTTTATTAGTATGTTGTTTTAATCTATATAAACACTTAGGGGCATTTGGTTGGGAAATTTCATGAGACAAGTAATGGAATAAAAAAATTAATTCCCTTATCGAGTATTTGGTTCACATATAACGGAATATATTATTGCTACTTAACTTTAATGAATTTCCTCAATTTGAAATTATTTACTCATTTAAGATATCAGATTGTGTTATCCAATGAAAATTTAAAAAAAAAAATCTCCTTTCTCTTTCCTTCTCTTATCACTGCTCACCATCATTTTCTATCGTTGACCACCATTAACTACCTTTCTCCATCACCTTCTACTGTAAGCTGCTGTCTACCACTACCTTCTATTGTTATTCACCACTCACTACTATTATCATTATTGACTATTACTTATTACCATAATTTATTACCACTACCACTATTTATCATTACTCATCATCGTTGACCATCGACCACCATCATTGACCACTGCTTATAATCACTTTCCGTCCTTAACCTCCGCTTATTACTATTGACCATTATCTACCATCACCTTTCACCTTTTGCCACTAACTACTACCTAACACCACTGCTACTATTGATCATTGCTTGCCAACGTCTTTTACCACTGACAATTGCCTAACACTATTACCAATATTGAGTACAGCCCATCATCATTTATAGTCATTAACCATCGGCCCACCACCATCTTTTATCGATTATCACCAATGGCCACCATTATTATTGTTGACCACTATTTATCATTACCTATTTTTGTTGATCACTGTCTATCACTATTTATCATCGTTGATCACTATCTACCATTATTCACCATTGTTAACCATCGACCATCACCCATCGCCACTTACCACCCTTGACTATCATCTATTATCATTTAATATTGTTGACCATCTTATATCACCACTTATTGGTGTCGACCATTATCCAAAATTGTTGACTACCACCTTATTGTCGTTGACCATTATTTATTATTGTTGACCACCACCTAGCCAAATAATAAGGAATCATAAATAGTATAATTCTATTCCCTAAAACAACCAGATCAAAAAGTAATTCTTATTTTGTTCTTCCTTATTTAATTCCATTCCTTTTCCATTTTCACAGGTTAAACCAAACATCCCTTTAATTGTCTTATACACATTATATTTAATATTTACATAAATATTAGATAACATTACATAAGATATTTTGAACTTTTAAATTATCATTTTATTTATTAGGATGTCAAATAGATAAACAGAAAAATTTAATTAAAAGAAATTAAATCTGCTAGAAATTAAATTGATAATATAAATTAAATAAAGATTAAATTAAAAAACTTATCTCTATAAGAAATTAAAATGATGTTTTAAGCTAAAAAAACTCTCAATTTTCAATCACATGAAAATCTCACAGGGCAATACAAATGTTTAGTAGAAATAATAAACGATAAAGCCTCTTGTCTTCCCTATGAAAATTTGACGCTAACTAACTGAAAAGAAAATAAAGCCCCTAGACCACATTTAATTGTGAACAACGGATCATTTACAATCTTTAATTCCTTCGGTAAAGTAACCACTCTTTATCTTCCATGGATAGGAAACCATAATTTTTTAAGGTGCTGATCTATATAGATTTATCTACTTGTCTGCTTAGTAATTTTTTTTGTGTTGTGTTAATCTGCTATACTTTTTCCTTATTTTAAATGATTTTCTGCTATCTCAACTATTTTTTTATCGACATAAATTTTTAGTTATGTTATTTTTAGTCTAAGCTTTAAAGCTTCTCCATCCTCTCATTATATTTGTAAATAATAATTAAGAAAAATCCACCTAAATGCATGTATTTTTTTCAGTTCGGAAAAAAGACTTCATGAATATTCCTTTGTGCAGTTTCTTCGTGAATACTTTTTGGGTTAGTAACTTTTATATAATATATTTTTTATTTTGTTTTTAGTTATTCTTCCACGCAGCAGGATTTTGTTTAATTTTTTTTATGTGGGTTAAGTTTTGTTGTGCAGTGGCGGTGCTATGTATAGTATTTTTTATGGTCATTGAAAGAAATTACTACATTCATCTTAAATTAACTAAATAGAATTAATTAATTATGTAAAGTTTATATTTCTCATATTCCTATAAAATGTAATTTATTTTAAATTATAATATTATATGATAATTTAAAAAATATTTTACTGATAATATGATGATTAGAGTTTTTTATTTTAATACTTTATTTTAATGTTGGTTTATCGTTCTGTCGCTGTTGCTGTGAATTGAAATTTTCACGCTAACACCCATTCATTTAATTTGTTTAAAAACACCTGCATACTTTTTCTAATTCCTTCAGTAACTTCTTTGTGAAAGATAATAATCTTTTAAAATTTTCATATTCCAAATTGATAAAAGATTCGTAACTTTTTGAATATTTATCTTTACAAGGATGCAATTTTGGTAAAAACATAATTGCCATATTAATATACAAATTACAATTTTTGTGACAAAACTTTTTAGAAAATCTTTTAAATTTTTGAATATATATAAAAATATTATCTAATTTGTATATTTTAAATACTTTCAAGTTAAATATTATGTAAAGAAAGTAAAACAAATAGAGAGATAGACTAATAAAATATTATGTTATAAAAGTAAAACAAATAAAGTAGTAGGCTAATAAAATACTACAGATCAATCCTACCTAGTTTAGAAGAATTGAAAAGATCAATCCTATGGTGATTGAAATATATTTAATATTTATGAGTAATGCTTTAGTAAGTATATAGAATTTTTTTACTATAAAATTTTCAATTTTATATACAAAATGTTATGATATTACAAAAAATTATAATTTTGACTAGCATTTTTATAATTTCGTCAACCAAAATTGTAATAAATTTAATTTTTAACTTAAACAAATAAGTTAAAAATATAAAAAATTTTATAGCGTGGGAATAATACATCCAGAAATACCTGGCCAAAACAATTCTTAATCTTTCCTCCGTAGATGGTGGTACTAATTGTTTGCTTAGCCTTAAACCTCATTGAATGTCAAATGAAACAAAAACAAACTGAGAAATTATTATATAATTGGAATATAAAACGTACCTAAAATTTATTTAGTAACGAAAATTAATTGTTAATTATTAAGACTTTTAATGTCTTAGAAATTAAAAAATTAAAATTTTAATGTATATAAATTAGACAAAAGTAATAAATGCATGATAACATTTATAATTAATTTTCATTTATTAAATTAATATAAAAATACTTGTCACAATAAAGGCATTTAACGAGTATGTCAAAATTTAGATAATCAGTATTATATTTAAATACCTTAATTATATTAACATAATTTGATTTTAAAATAAATATAAATTAATTTATTTCATATATCTATTTATGTTAATATTTTTTTAGCGTCTCTTTACGTTTTGGAGTTATCCTATCAGCCATTTACCCAAGGAGTAGTCAAAATCTCTCGAGAAACCTTTTAAGTATTTCAAATGCATGTTATAATAAGGGCAAATAATGGAAAGACAAATATAATTCTTACCGTATTTTCTCTCAGCGACTGAAAAAAGCACTGAAGTATTGAAATAATATATAAAGCTTCACTTGTAGCATTGAAAAAAACCGAATTCTTTGAGTCTTTTTTTGAATTCCTTCTGTGGAGAAACTTCTCATTGTCTTTCATGAAGACACCAAGAAAGTTAACTAAAGAAAAGAAACCTTCGTTTTTCAAAGTTTTGATCAACCCAGAATTCTCTACTCGCCTGGTTAGTTACTTTTATATAATATATTTTTTTGTTTTGAGTATGAAGAAAGACTTGATGGATTATTGTTCACGAGTTGTTATTAATTTGTGACAGCAAATTCCACCAAGTTTTGTGAAGAAATATGGCAATTATTTGTCAAGCAAAGTAGTGCTAAAGAATGATTGGAATGAATGTTGGGAAGTTGAAGTGGCAAAGATTGAAACCAGTTGCTATTTTGGAAATGGATGGGAAACATTTGTGAAAGATAATACTTTGGAATTTGGAGACTTTGTGGTGTTCCAATATTGTTGCAATTCAACATTCAAATTCAAAATGTATGGGACAACATGCTGTGAGAAGGAGCTTGAAAGAACCAGCGAAGCCAAAGTAAATCAAGAACAAGATCCTCAAAATGGTAAAAGGGAAGAGATTCTTATTCATTGTGATGATCATCAAACTGGCAAGTTCCTATGCTTTAGAACTCTAGAATTTGAAAAGATTTCATTCATGGTCACTTGGAAAAAGTCTATACATACATGACTTGTAAGTTTTATAAAAAAAAAAAAAAAATTTACAATTTTTTGTATACTCTTGTGGTTCATCCAAAATTGAAAAATTTAATGGAAAAATTGCAAAAAATAAAAATTTTCAGAAAAAGTTTCAAGTTCTCTGAAAATACTGCAAAAAAAAAAATAAAAATAGAGTGAATAAATGTATTTTACTTATGAAACACTTCTATGGGTATGAGATATTGTATTCAAATCTATGTTTGAAATCTGGTTTCAGGCCAAGTGAAGCTTTCCAAGCGCAAAAGAACTATGCAGCGTGATAAAGGAATAAACTCTAATTCTGTAAATCCTTCCTTCGAAATTACATTGACATCTACGTATGTAAACAGTTATCTGGTAAGCCATTCTTCTCAAATTTTCATAATTTTATTTCGTAAATGTTTATAATTTTATAATTTGTAAGGGAATTGCAACTCCAATTTGGAACACTGTAAAGGATGACTTGGGATTTTTTATGTCATAATATACTATGCAGGCCATACCATTAACCTTTTTCAGGAAATATATGAAGATGGAAAATCAAGAGATAAAGCTTAAGATGGATGGGAAAATGTGGAGTGTGAAAGTTTACATGAACTTCAGAAAGCCAGAGAAATGTAGAGAGGCCAGATTCACTGTTGGATGGATACAATTTGTGAAAGAGAATCATCTGAAAGAGAGAGATGTTTGTATCTTTGAAATGCTCCAAACTGATGCTGCTGTTTTCCATGTTCGTGTTCATAGAGATTGAATGATGATTCAATCCATGAAGCTAGCCTGGAAGGAAGACTTTGGTTACAAATTAAGTGTTTTCTGTATTTGGAGTTCATCTTGATGGTTAGTAATACTGCTAGGTGTTTAATTAATTGGAAATGCTTTTGTTGCTACATTTTTAATTTGAGATTACTTAAATTATAATTGTCTCTCTTTTTTGGTATTTTTGTACCTCTTGTATTCCACTTTTAAAGCGTTTATTTTCTTGAAGATCTTATTCAGGACTCTTCATCTTTATCACCAACACCACCTCCATCGGATCTTGAAGAGTTTTTTCGACTCCAGAATGGTTTAATGACTTTCCAATGGAGGATGAACAAAATGTTAATGAAGATGATAATCCACATGATTCACCAAACCCCACATCTACACAGGGAGTTAGTTAATCATCCTGTTGATAATACAAATCATGAACAATCTTTTGATGAGCAGTTGCCTTGCACTGCTTTAGATTCTTTAGAGGATTAAAACTTAGGCAGCAGGTTTTCTCTTAGGAATGTAATTCTCTAGGATGGACATTTAGGAGTTACAAATGGTCTCACTATACAAGACGAGGGTGTTGAGTTTAGTAGAGATGCAGCTTTGAGAGCTCAATCTTTTAACTTTGAATGGCTAATTTCTGAACCAGGATTTGAAGTTCATGCAAACAATTCTCTGCCTATGTTCTCAGTCCCACAGGATCAGAATATTAATCAATCCCCTCAAGCAAACCAGGAGATAGTTCCAGTTAATGAATTTGATCACCTATTGGGCCAGCAAAGTCTTGTTGAGTCTTCTTGTTGTGTATTTAGGAATGGGTAGAGCATTAACCCAACTCATAGCTGATCCCTCACTTAATGTGCCCAATATGGAACTGACAGATTCCACCTTACTATACAAACCTTCTCATGTTGGTCCCTTTCTGCTGGATCTTCTGAATTGGTTTCTTGCCAAATTATTATGGATGATCTGGAATAGAAATGTTTTACTGCATAGATCCAACAGTCAGCTTGCAAATAATGTTATCATTACTAAAGCAGTGGTTAGAAAGAGGAACTCTGATTCAGTTGCTCAACCTGGGAAAAGTAGAAAGCTTCTGATTCAATTCTGCAATGATTCTTCATCTGATCATGGAAATTGCACGGAATATGCATCAGGGATCTAACTCATCTCACCAGAACAGATTCATTAGCCTAGATGCCAACTATGTTGATTTAATTCTAGAGACCTCTTCAACACTGGCAAACTTTCATATTAGGTTCCAGGAGGCTGTCCCTATGGCTTGGAACTGTAGGGGTTTACAGATAAAAAATTAAAGCAACTCATAAAAGCTCATCAACATGATTTTTGGTTCCCATCTAAAACTTTGATGAATGTTGAAAAAGTAGGGGTATATTTAAAGCAACTGTTTTCGACAAATGAAGGTTTAAGTGCAGAAGGCCATAGAGGTGGTGGTATAATAAGTGCTTGGAGAAATGATTTTCAAGTTTGTCCCGTTGAAGTGAATCAACTGGATTCATGTAGGTACTGAACTGCCTAATCCCATGAATCTCATGATCACTAGGGTGTACGGGCTTCCTCACCTGCAGAACAGAGGAGAATTTTGGAAATTTTTTACTAATACATTTGTTCAAATCCCTACTCCATGGCTATTTTTGGGAGACTTTAATCATGTACTCAGACCTGAGAATAAATATAGTATTGCTCCAGACTTGATGGTGCAGATGCTTTCAGCAGACCATAAACCCCAATGGTCTTATGGAAATTAATTCTAGGGGTTTGTGGTTTACATGGTCAAATAATAGGGATAGTTTTGATGTTGTATGGGAAAGACTAGATAGGGCTTTCGGCAATGAAAATTAACTTTCTGTGTATCCTGATTCTCAGGTCCAACGCCTGGCTATATCCTTTTTTTATCATTCCCCTATCTTAGTTTACACTGCTAGACTAGATAATTAGAAAAAACACAGCTTCAGATTTAGAAATTATTAGATTACTCATGAATCTTCAAAACAGGTGATTAAGGATGCATGGAACACAGAATTGTCTGGCTTTGTTGCTTTCAAATTGGTTGGCAAACTAAATTTAACAAAAAAGTAGCTAATATTGTAGGATAAGAATGAGAATGAGTTTGGCAAATTACAGGATAAAATTAATCACTTATGGAATGTGTTGAAAAATTTGCAAACAGATCCTCAACATAGTAATCATGGTTTGCAAAAAATAACTAAAGCACTGTTGGAATATCTTTTTCAATGTCAAGAGATTCATTTGGTTCAGAAAGCAAGGCATCTTTGGGTAGTTAACGGTGATAAAAATTCAAAATTTTTTCATGCAATTATTAAGAACAGAAGATCTAAACTCAGAATTGATGTGCTGAAAGATGATCAGGGTGTATCGCAAAATAATCAACATATAATTAAGAATATGGCAGTCCAACACTTCTACAAACTGTTCTCATTAGATCAATCTTCAGTTTTGAACCTTGATCTAGCTGCTTTTGATGTTCCAACACGATCTTGTGATCGTATTCATCAGCTTATCTCACCATTTTCTGAGGCTGAAATTCAGAGGGTGATTTTTCAACTGAATCCAGACAAGGTTTTGGGCCTAATGGTTTTATTGTTAGATATTTTCATCAATACTGGCTTATTGTAGATAAATCAGTGACGGATATGATATTGTCCTTCATGAACAGAGCTTCTTATAAATGTCATTAATCAATCATTAATTTGTTGGATCCCAAAAGGAAAGTCACAGCAAACCTTCAGTCATTTTAGGCCCATAAGTTTGTGTAATGTCATTTACAAGTTTATATCTAAAGCCTTAGTCAACAGATTGCAGAAAATCTTAGATGATGTCATTTCTCCTTGTCAAAATGCTTTTGTCAACGGAAGAATAATTACAGAGAATATAATCATAGCTTCTGAGCAGATTTAATATATGAAAAAGTGTAAAAGCATAAACCAGTTTTGAGTTGCTGCGAAGATTGATTTCCGTAAGGCATACGATTGTTTGTCTTGGAATTTTATTCAAAAGGTCTTACAGTTTATGCATTTTCTAGGACATTGGATTCAAATGTTAATGCAGTGTATAACCTTCGTTTGCTATCGGGTTATTATCAATGGTGATCTATTGAAGCCTTTAATACTAACAGAGGAGTTAGGCAAAGAGATCCTATCTATTCTTCAAGGCTACTCCACAGGCATGTGCTAAAGTTTCCCAAATTCTTGATGATTTTGGAAATATGTCAGGGCTAAAGGTTAATAAATTGAGGTCTAAGATGTGGTTTAGCCCAAACACTCCAACAAATCAGAGGCAACTATTGGCTCAGATTTTGGGAATTAAAATAGTCCACAGGTTGGATAAATACTTGGGAACATATATAGACAATTCTGATAGAAGAAATGATGTGGCAAAGGAATTAATTGCTAAAATTAGTAAAAAAAACTTCAAAGGTGGAAGGCCAGACTCTTATCTCTGGCAGGAAGACCTCTATTGTGTAAGTCTGTCCTTCAAAGTTTTCTCATTTATCACATGTATACCATTAAGTTTTCTAAAGACCATATCAAACAGATGGAAGCTTCTTTTAGAAATATTAGGTGGAACCACAACACATCTCAGAAAAATAAAAAATCACCTGGTAGCATGGAAAAATATGCAGAGACCTTTTTCTTCACGTGGTTTGGGATTTCTAGGCTTAGAATTATTTTACACAGCAATGTTGGCAAAACAAATGTGGAGAATTTTCTCTCACCCTGGAAGCTTGCTATCCGTAGTGATAATGTCGAAGTATGGAAAGGTTTCCATAAACAATATTACCAGTAAGCACTCCAATTGCAGCTGGAGATGGTCTGACATTCAGGCTAATTCCTCCATAGTTACTGACAAGTGGGACCCGGTGATAAAATACCATTACCATCTAAATTCTGGGGGCAATTTAATGGTCCTCTTCCTCATAACATTACACTGGTTAGAGATCTCAGAAATGATAATGAAAATTAGGATCAAACTGAAGTTGCATCTGTTTTCCATCCATGACCACGTATTTCTATCCTTTAAACCCCTTCATCTTATTTTGAGGTCAATGATTGATTGGTCTGAACAGAATAAACTCAAGGCGCTTATTCTGTCAAAGCATGCTACTAGTATTTATTAAAGGAAAATTTGACGCAAAGTTATACACAACATAATCGACTTCCTCAATTCCAGTGGAAAATGTTTTGAAAGTTCCCTTTACCACAAAGAATCATCCTTTTTCTTTGGGGGCTCTGTCACCAAAATCTTGCATTGAGATCTGTTCTGGCTACAAAACACATTCAGGTCATAAACCAGTGTCCATTTTGCAATGAAAACGAGAAAGCAAAAGATCATCCATTTCTTCCATGTCATTTCTCAAGAGCTGTTGGGTTTGGCATGTAAGAAATTTCTGCATATACAAATGAACAAATTAATGACAAAAAAACAATAAGAATAGATAGATATCGACCTCCAGCCATTGCAGAATTTTGCTCTGTTCCTGCAGCCAAGAAAGTTAATTATAAAAACTTCAAAACACAGAAAGAAGGATGCTTCTAAGCTCTTAGTTTCTAGCTTATGATGGTGTACTCATTTTTTTTTTTTGTTGAAACTGAGCCTAGGGATCCTCCCTTTTATAGATAGAGTGCAACGGCAGTTCCATCAAGTTGCTATTGCATTAGTCGGATATCTTGCTGGATATTCAGTCCATTTACTCTATTGCCAACGTTCAGCCAATTTTGCGCAACAGCAGCTTAGCCGATCCCAATCTTTATGTAACAACAGCTATGTAGCATGCAGAGCAACGGTTTACATTCTCCCACTTGGTCCGAATAATATCCAAGGAAAATTAAATGCATGAATCATAGCGGTAGGCCCTCCATATACGAGTATTTCCTTCTATGTATTACGATGCACTTTGTTTCCCATAACTTAATGAATAAGCCTTATGCTTATTCATGATCCTCTTAATGTTGATTTCTCTAAGTATGAATGGGCACAACAAATGAAAAAACAACCCAAATCAAACAAGGGCTATATCAAACACTCAATATGGGTCCAAGTCCCATTCTTGCTACATAATCCTCAAATGTTGTTGGTGGCATGCCTTTCGTTAAGAGATTAACGATCATCAACTCAGTGCTAATGTGTTCAATGGAAACTTTATTTTCCTTGACACATTCCCGAATGGCTAAGTACTTAATATTGATGTGTTTGCTTTTACTTCCACTTTTATTATTCTTAGCCAGAAAAATAGCAGCTGAGTTGTCACAATACATCTTTAATGGCCTAGAGATGGAATCCACAATTCTAAGCCCAGATATAAAGCCCTTTAGCCATATACCATGCGATGTTACCTCAAAACAAGATACGAACTTGGCCTCTATGGTAGAAGTAGCAGTCAAGGTCTGCTTTGCACTCCTCCAAGACACGGCTCCGCCAGCAAACATAAAAATATAACCTGATGTTGATTTCCATGAATCAACGTAACCGACAAAATCTGAATCTGAGTAGCCAACTACCTCAAGGTTCTCAATTTGTTTATGCATCAGCATGTAATCTAAAGGTACCTCATCACTTTCTTTGCAGTCTCCAGTGATCCATACCTGGATTACTCTAAAATCTGCCTAACATTCCAACTATGAAAGCAATATCAAGTCTTATGCAAACCTGAGTATACATAAGGCTTTCGACAGCAAAAGCATATAGAATGTTATGCATCTGTTCCCTTTCAAGGTCATTCTTCAGGTATTGGTTCAAATTGAACCTATCACCCTTCACAATAGGTGCTACACTAGGTGAAAAGTCTTTCATCCGAAATCTTTCTAAGACTTTATTAATGTAGGTCTCTTATGATAAACCTGAAACATATTAAGTTCTGTCTCTATGGATCTTAATGCCAATGACATAAGATGCCTCACCCATATCCTTCATATCGAAATTCTTAGAAAGAAACTGT
>JANHAO010012444.1:0-16401 GCA_026873985.1 Saraca asoca | reverse complement strand
TTTTCTTCTACAATAGATCATGAAGCCACAATCTTACTGAAATCTAAACATCATGAAGCCATTCCATTCAGATTTCATAGTTAAACTAGAGAAGAAGGAGAATAAATGGATAACAAATTAATGTAAGAAATAAATACTAGGATCTCAGCATTAAATCCTTAAGTTGCAGCCCCTTGGACTGATTATAGAAACTAGCCTTCTATGGAGGCCAAAAATACATAGAAAAGTGGGAGAGCAAGAGCTTGCTCTCAGCCACAAAAATCTACCCTAAACACACTCTAAAAACTAAACTAAAATTGAAGCAAAAAGTCCTCAACCAAAAGGTTCTACCGAAGTAAAGAAGAGAAGCTAGTTGCATAGGTGAGTAGGCAAATGATGGCTGGCTGAGACAGCAGCCTTTGCCATTGCATGTTGGCTCTCTTTGGTAGACTACATTCCCACTTTTTCTTCTTATTTTTAGGTCTCCAACTAGTTTAGAGCGGGCTGGAGCAAAGGGAGTGGCATTGGGCTTAAGTTTATGTCAATTGGGGCCTTAAAACTTCAATTCTGTAGGGCCCAATTTCGTAGCTTCTCTCCCTCCGAATTGCAGCCTATTTTTGATGCCCAATTTGATTATTTCAGCATGGGATGTCCTCACATTAATTGTGTATTTTTGAGTTAGCTTCCATTTGGACCTAGTTTCACATCAATTGGACCTCTATAACTCAAGTTATTGTATTCTGATTGCATAGAGGTCAGGCTGCCGAGATAGTGTTCTGGCAGCATTCTGGTGTCGATTTGAGCTCCAATTTTGGACAACAAATTGTGTGATTCAGATTTTGTAGTCTTCATCAAAGTTGTAGATATATCTCTTATATTTCTTTCAATACAAAAATCACATCAATTGGATAAGTCTAGATCAAGATATGCTCAGAATACAAAAACTGCTCAATTATGGCCAATTATGCAGAATTTTCCAAATGATGCCAATTGAAACAAATTCACAAATACACACTAACATAGCTGGAAACATGGAATTTAAGACCTTAAAATGCTAAGTATGAGGAAAAATAGATGTGTTAAATATTGTGTTATCAGAACGCCATAATGAACTTGTTGTAGCTCTCATGTGACACATTCACGATTAGCAAACAACCAAAGAATCGCGGTTCACACCAGACTTCTTGTCAGTTGTAGCTCACATGCGACCGGACTCTCACTCACTGAGAACAACTAGATAAAGGGTAGAAAACTAAAGTGCAACTGATTGGCCAAAGAAAACATTTCATTAATCATAAAAAATGTACAAATAGTAGTGCACTAAGCATCCATTACAAACTCTGAAAGTTACAACAAAGAGCCTCAAAAAGGAAAAATCACATCAAAAAAAGAAATGTAGAAACAAAGGCAAGAAGCTCAAAGACTCGACTCTACCATTCCTGCAAGAAAGAGCAAAAGGATAATCAGTGAGCTCATGCCTGCAGAAAAGACAGTGACCTCCAGCTGCTCCTACTTATATTCCTTTAGTGCGCCCTCCTAAGCCAGACCTAGGGCAATTCAAAAAGTCATGAAAAGCCAGCTGGCCAGGCAGTAGCACCACAAGCAACACCGAGGAAAACAGCCCAAGATTAGCACAAGATCCCCTAGGAGCCTGCTAGATGGATCTTGCGATGGAGCCACGTGTAATAGGATATCCATGCCTCCCGATACTTTGTAACAGACCATCCATGTCTCAACGAGCTCTATCTGAAGCCAAGACACTGAAACGCAGGAGGCTCATCAATCTCCTCCATCGAACTCTTTTGAGGCAAAAAGAAGGAAGTCCTCAGGCTATAAAAAAACCCACTCAACCCTTTGAAGAATCTAAAGGATATCTAGCTTGGTCTTCATCTTACGACCCGAAATGAGCGGTAGTGCCATGCCAACGGCCAAAAATGGCAAATAGAAGAAAGCATGGCCTAACGCAAAACAAAATGACATTTGACACGACAATCCGATCAAGTAAGGACATTGACTGGAGTTACAAATCAAGCCTTGAAAACTTGCAACTCCTAGTTCACAAAGCAAACCGAGAATTGGGGGGCTTATGTTATAGGTAAAAAGTGACCTCGGGAGATCACGACAGATCCAAGGTCAAATCACCCAGCTCGCTAAAGATGCCCAGCAAGCCCCACCTCACCCACTACCAAATAGTGATACAGCGAGGTGACTTTAAGACTAGCTTGTCAGGTAGTCGACCAACCTGCTCAAGCCCGCTACCCTGCTACAGTAGCATCGAGCTTGCCATAACAATCTTCCAAAGTGACCCCGAGCTAGGAACTCCAGCTTGGGAAGATGAGCACCTGCATGGCCCTACGCGGTAGACATGTATGCAAATCCACAGTCGACCAATAGGGCCCACCCCGAATCCTTTATCCTGCAGTGGTCAAATTGTTGTCTTTTATTGTCTTTTCTATTTATATCTTGATGTAACACAACTGTAGCTTGCAATTAATGCATACAACTCCTCCTTTCCCTATAAATAGAATTACATTGTTAGAAGAGGAAGAGAAGAGACTGACAGATTATGAGCCAAAACTCTATACAAATAATCTTACACATTAATAAAATCTCTACCGTGGATGTAAGGTCCGGTGCCGCCCGGATTTAGCTGAACCACCTTAAAAATGCTGCGCCTCCCTTTCTTTTTTCCTCTCAGATCATCTCCTTTTGCACTTTAAAAGCAGCAATTGGATCCCCAAACTCCTCCTATTGGCTGGATTTTGGGACCATCCGTCCGAATCGAAATTCGACGTCAATAGTAATCATAGTAAGAGATTGTCCTTTCAAAAATGGCACATATTTGTTAAAACAAAATGAAAGACTTGCATCGTTACCAAATTCTGTTACTACTAGAAAAAATTTTGCTATTGCTACTAACAAAATTGGGCCTAAAACTTAGTGCCTACCACCAATGCTAGTCTGATTTGAATGTTCCAAGAATGTGAGAGACAGAGCACAAATCTATGGTTTCTAGATAGTGGATATTCAAGGCACACGACTGGAAACAAGAACAAGTTCATTTCTCTTACACCTATAAATGGAGGTAAGGTCATCGTTAGTGACAATTCTAAAGGAAAAGTCAAAGGTATATGTAAGATTTGTAAGTCCTCTAACTGCTATATAAATGATGTGTTGTATGTTGATGGACTCAAACACTATCTATTGAGTATAAGTCAATTTTAGTTCAGATAAATGTTTAGTTGTGAATGGCAGCAACAGAAAATTGAAACTAGTAGGTTATAGAGTAAACAATGTTTATCTATTTGATCTAGATTCTAAATTCAAATTGGATTCAACATGCCTAGTTAGCTTTGATGATGATACTTGGATTTGGCATAGGAGATTAGGCCATGTGATTATAGAATTAATTGGAAAATTGTCTAAGAAAGAATTGGTATCTAGTTCACCTAAATTGCATTAAATCAAAGACAAAATTTGCAGTGCTTGTCAAAGAGAAAAATAGGTGAAATCCTCTTTTAAACCTAAAAATGTTGTTTCAATATCAAAACCCCTTGATTTACTTCATATAGATTTAATTGGTCTGTTAGACTTATTAGTCTAAGTCATCCACACTTCTCAGTTTTGATGTTGAAAAATAATGTTCTAATCATTTTTATCTGATATATCTTTATCATATATTATTGCTTATTTTTCTTTTGTTTTTAGGTTTCAAAGATATACAACTTTGGTACAAGAGAATCAAGATTAGTTTTTAGGATTTATTTTCTATTTTTTATTTTTAGGATCTCTTGTAAATAAACTTAATTGATCTTTGATCCAAACATTTTTTATCTAAACAATGAGGTCAGAAAATCATTTGAAAAAAAGAAGATTTTATAAAATAGTGTTTTATATCATGAATCGATGCGTACATCAATATGCTGAAGAACTTGTGAAAAGCTTATATAAGAATTGAAGTCATATCGATACATGAAGTATAATCGAGTTTACCAAAAGTTAAGAAAAATAGATACACTGATGTAGTAATTGATGCGAAGGTTATGTATAATACACTACACATGAATTACCGCATCGATGAGTTAGTAAATAATAGACTGTAATCGATGCTACTTCGATGCAATAACTGAAAATTAGTTATTCTATTATAGACAGTTACAACTGTTATTCAAATGTAATTACTTTTCATATATAAATGTTTTCATAAAGTTTTTTCTTTACACAATCATCAGATTAAGAGCTATACATGATTTTCTCTTTGCCTCATCTAAAATTCAAGATCTTTACAAGCTTCTGGATCAAGATCACTTTAGTTTATCTTTAGATAGTTTAAGATCTTCATCTCAAACTCTGGTATTGTATTACCTCTCCTTTTCTGTTATTATCTTTTTGTTTTTAATATTTCTAGGTATTTAGAAATCTTGTTCATATTAGTAAAAACCTATCAATCTTGTGTTTTTCCTTAGGTTTAGTAGAGTCTGACCCCAATTCTTCTAGGTTAGCAAGAAGCCTATTAATTTCTTGTGTTTGTTGTAAAGGCTGGCATTTCAAGAGCCTATCAATCTTAATAGTTTTTATTTTAATTTAAAAGGTCTTTTGGTTGAAAAAGATCAAGTGGACTAGACATGCATTACAGTTTCAATTCAAGTTGAACCACTTTAAAAATCTATGTCTTAATTTTTCTTTTCAATATCTTTATTGCTTCTGTTATTAATTTTTAACATCTGTCAATTTCATATTACTAGTCATTAATCCTCTGTATATCTTATCTAAAGAAAAGATTTAATTAAAACAAAGGCGTATGCATATTTTCCAACAAGAAAAGAGCAAGATCCACTTAATTCTACTTAGTTACCTTCCAAAATATAAATTTTACCCACCACCAAGGGATCAAACAATTGGTATCAAAGCTTTGGCTCTTGATTCACCTTTGTTGATTTAAAAAATGGAATCAAATCTACCTATCTTTTTGGATAGTTCATTATTAAATGATCTGCCTCTCTTTGATTCTGAAAACTTTTATTTTTGGAATTTTAAATTTAAAATCTTTATTAAGGCTCTTGATGTTGATATGTTGAAAATTTTAGAATCAGGGTATGAATATCCTATGATCTCTGTGAATGGAATCCTTGAACAGAAATCCAAACTACTATGGACTGATGAAGAGAAAATAGATCATTCTCTTACCTCCAAATTAAAACGGATTATTGTTAGTGTTGTGTCTACTAATGAGTTTTCAAAGATTTCAGAATGTAAGACAGGGAAAGAGATGTTAGATATGCATGAAGCCACCTACAGATGTAGAGAAGAAGCTGAAAAAAAAAGAAAGAAAAGAACAACATTGTTTTCTGGCAATGCACAAAAACTTAAAGGTTCAAAAATTTCCTATTTTTTTCTATAATTCTTATGTTACTAACTTAGATGAGGCTAATAATTCGCATTATGAATCTTTTGATGGTCTTACTACTTTTGATAATGAATCTCATGAAGATTCTACTAAATTGTGTATAAAAATGAATGAGGCTTTGTTTAAGACTTAGGAAGAATTAAAGAAAGTTAATAAGGAGTTAGAGCAACTAAAAATTAGGAATGAAGGTTTTCTAAAAAGAATTGAATTAACTGAAAAAGAAAGCTGATCTAAATATTCTAGGTGAGAAATTAGTTAGTGAAAACAATGTGTGTAAACACTATAAGTCTTATAAGTGTGAAATAGAAAGACTAAATAAGAGCTTGCAAGGTTTTTCGGATAGTGATGCAAAATTAAACAATTTGTTAGATAATCAAAAGAGATTTCAAAACAAAAGTGGCTTAGGATTTAAGCAATATAAAAGAAATAGATCAATCAGGAATCCCAAATAGATTACCTGTTATTATTGTAATCATAAGGGCCATCATATTAGATACTATTCATATAAAAAATGGTACATATGTATTGAAGTCCAATGAGAAATTGGTTTGGTTGTCTAAGGTATATTTATCTAATTCAAATGTTTTTTTTGGTAAGGTCTAATAGAAATTCTGCTTTTAATACTAACAGATTTGGACCTAAATCCTACTGGGTACCAACCAAGTCTATTTGATTTTAATTTTGCAGGTTTATGTGAGGAAAGTGAAAGTAGCTTTCTACACAAAAGTTGCTTAATGAATTGTGATAAATTCCCCTTTGAATTTTTGAATATCTACTTTTTTATGTTTATTAACTTAAGCTTCAGAGGTATTGCTAAATTTGTTTTGCAGGAATAGAGAAATAGATTGAAATATGAAAAAATTTAAAATAACCCTTTGATTAAGATTTTAGGAAAATACTTTAGATAAACTGAAAATCTTCACACACAAATTCATGTATATTATTTCTTCTTTTTTTTTTTCATATATACATCGATGTATAAATTGATGCATGTGTATTTTTATCTCAAGCACTAATGTATACTTTGATGCAGCTCATTTTTCAAAGTTTCGATAAAGCTGAAATTTTATTGTTCTTAAAACTAGTGGATACATCAATTACAACTTCGATGTGAATAACAACACTCATACATACACCAATGCAACATTGATGCACACATGAATACCTGAAGAACAAATTCAAAATGTAATCAATGCATTAATGATTCTTAACCTCATACACAGATGCCACATCATTGCATTGGTGATCCTTAACCTCTCACACCAATGCCACATCGATGCATAGTGTCCTACTATAAATATAAACATCGAAGTCGAACCCATTTGTTACAGTGACCAAAAACCCCAACTCACCCTTCTTTGCAACTTTCATTGATCAATTTCTCCTAAAACACCTGAAAATCAAAATTCCCAAAATCTAGCCCAAAAACCCTAAATAGCGAAAATTGCCCTCTTTAACCGTATCATTAACAATGGCAAAGCGTGTCAAACTCACAGCTTAATGGAAAAACAAATCTCCAGTCAGACTTGCTCAATTAGATGAAGAAGGATCCTACTTCATGTCACAAAATGAGTATGAATCCTAGTTTACTTTTGAAAATAGGAAGGTTAAGCCATTAAAGTGTTTTAGTGGTCAATTGTTTAAATATACTCATTTGCTAGAATTATTTGCTGAGTATAAGCTAGAAAAGTTTTTGAATTTCAAAGATATAGCCTATCCTAGGCTGGCAAAAATGTTTTATTCCAACTTAGCAGATGTTGATGACAAACTATCTTGTTATGTGATGAAGAAGCACATTGTCATTGACCTTGGGATTTTTACCATTGAATTTGAAGTGGACAACTCTATGCCTAAGCTTATTACGGGATCCTTTAATGAGTACAATAAGAAACTGGTAGTGAATATGTTGTTTCCCTACTCCACCCCAAAAGATGGTAGTGGAAGACTACTTATTACTAGCTTGTCACCAAATGATAGGATCCTACACTATGCTATATGCAAGGTTATTCTACCAAGAATTACAAATTTTACACAACTTATGGAAGATGACCTATTTTTGATGTGGACTATAAAAAATCAAATTGATTTCAATTTTCCTTATTTCATTTTGAAATATTTGAGTAACTACTCAATAAGAATAAACATTGGATATCTTCCATACAGAATGATTTTGACCCTATTTTTCACAAAAGCAAAAATAAAACTTTCGAATGAAACTTTGGCTTCACGCCCAAATGCAATGACAATGATCATTGCTTCACATTTGTGTAAGATGGGTTTTATACAAGATAGTCAGGGAAAATGGATCAACAAAACACTTCCCTCCACCTAACCCTCTAGTAAAACTTCAACACAAGAAGCAATCAACACAAAAGTTAAATCTAGACTATCTGTACTGATTGAACACATGCACAAACACATGATTGATTAAACAAAAAAGATAACTAAGAGTCAAGATGCATGATTCAATGTAATGGAGGAAAGGATGCCTTTATTAGAAGAAAAAGTTGATAAAATTGAAAAAGAGCTAAATAAAAGACACAATCTACTTAATGATCAAGTTGAAGAAATCAAACTGAGACATCAACAACAAGATAAAGATGCTGAGATGCAAAAACTCAATGAAATCCCCCCTGAGTAGTTTGTTTTGTTTTTGAATTTAATTCCCATAAACCCTGTTGTCCCCTTTGTTATTTTCTATTTCTTTTGCTATTATGATGTATTTTGGATATTTTTTATATATTTTCTGGATATTGTGATATTTGCTGAACATTTTGGTCTATTTGTAAATATTTTGATATTGCTGGATATTATGATGTTTTCAGTATATTTTTATTGTGATATTTCTGAATGTATGTTTTATGATGATAGATGCTTTGATGATTAAATTCTAATTAGTACTCCCTATTTTTTTTCTCTTCTTACATGGGTACTCTTTTGTTACTTTTTGATGTGTCAAAAAGGGAAGAAGTATAGAATTTATCTTCCCAAAAAATATGAAATTCCATAAATTTTAGATTCTATTATGAAATATTATCTTCACTCAAATAGGGGAGCTTTTATTAATTTTGGAACTTTTATTAATTATGAGCTTTTATTAATTCTAAACTTTTAGAGCTTTTAACAATTTTAAGCTTTTAAAAATTTTTGAAAAAATTTCTTAAAGTAAAAGTTTTAAGATATGCTAGACAAAATTTTTCTTCACTTTGAAACCAATCTAAAATTGTTTGTCAACATCAAAAAGGGGGAGCTTGTTAGACTTACTAGTCTAAGTCATCCACACTTCTCAATTTTGATGATGAAAAGCAATTTTCTAATCATTTTTATTTGATATATCTTTATCATATATTCCTGCTTATTTTTCTTTTGCTTTCAGGTTTCAAAGATATACAACTTTGGTACAAGAGAATCAAGACTAGTTTTTAGGATTTATTTTCTATTTTCTATTTCTAGGATCTCTTGTAAATAAACTTAATTGATCTTTGCTCCAAACATTTTTCATCTAAACAAAGAGGCAGGAATCATTTGAAAAACAAGATTTTATAAAACAATTTTTTATATCATGAATTGATGCATACATCGATGCGTTGAAGAACTTGTGAAAAGTTCACATAAGAATCTAAATCATACTGATGCATGAAGTATAATCGAGTTTACCGAAAGTTAAGAAAAATAGATACACTGATGCAGTAATTGATGCAAAGGCTATGTATAACACACTACACATCGATTACCACATCGATGAGTTACTAAATAATAGACTATAATTGATGCTACTTCAATGCAATAACTGAAAATTAGTTATTTTGTTATAGATAGCTATAACAGTTATTCAAGCCTAACTACTTTTCATATATAAACATTTTCATAAAGCTTTTTCTTTACAAATTACATTACAAAAACATTAGATTAAGAGCTATACATGATTTTTTCTCTACCTCATCTAAAATTGAAGATCTTTACAGCTTCAAGATCAAGATCACTTCAGTTTATCTTTAGATAGTTTGAGATCTTCATCTCAAACTCTGGTATTGTATTACACCTCCTTTTCTGTTATTGTCTTTTTATTTTTGAGATTTCTGGGGATTTAGAAATCATGTATAGGTTAGCAAGAACCTGTTAATCTTTTGTTTTTCCTTAGGTTTAGAAGAGCCTGACCGTAATTCTTCTAAGTTAGCAAGAAGCCTGTTAATTTCTTGTGTTTATTGTAAAGACTAGCATTTCAGGAGCCTATCAATCCTGATAGTTTTTGTTTCAATTTAAGAGGTTTTTCAATTGAGAAAGATCAAATAGAGTAGGCTTGAATTGTGATTTCAATTCAAGTTGAACCATATTAAAAATCTGTGTCTTAATTTTTCTTTTCAATATCTTTACTGCTCCTATTATCCATTTTTAACATCTATCAATTTCATATCACTGGTCATTAATCCTCCTTTTATCTTACTAAAGAAAAGATTTAATTAAAATAAAGGTGTATACATATTCTCCAATGAGAAAAGGACAAGATCCACTTAATTCTTCTTAGTTAGCTTCTACAATATAAATTTTACCCACCACTAAGGGACCGAACATGGTCCATCCAGAATCAAAAGTCATGGAGGTAACTCCCATGTATTTGTGATTGTGGACAACTTTCCCAAATTTGCTTGGACTCCCTTTTTATCCTCTAAAAAAGATACATTTCAAGCTTTTAAAAGACTTGCAAATGTAATTCAAAATGAGAAAGGATGTTCAATTATTTCCACTAGAAGTGACCTTTGTGAAATGCACGGTATAAAACACAATTTTTTAGCACTCAGAGGACCACATCAAAATGGTGTTGTTAAAAGAAAAAATAGGTGCTTAGGTGAAATGGCAAGATCCATGTTACATGGCAATACACTTCATAAGTCCTTTTTGGTATATGTAGTCAACACTGCATGCTATATAATGAATAGGGTACTTTGAAGACCTATTTTAAATAAAACACTCTATGAGTTATATTTTGGAAGAAAGCCTAATATTTCTTATTTTCATGCCTTTGGTTGTAAATGCTATATTCATAATAATGAGAAAAATAACTTAGACAAATTTGATCCCAGATTTGATAAAGGAATCTTTATTGGTCATTCTTCAACCAACAAGGCCTATAGAGTTTACAGCAAAAGGACCTTGAAGATTGAAAAATCTATGCATGTAGTTTTTTATGAGTCTACTCTTTGTGATTATAAGTCAGATGTGGAAGAAGATCAACAACATTGGTGGACTTCTGCATCAACTTTAGGAACTCAATAAGATGACTTGAAGATACATGCTATGGAACCAAGAAAGGATGTTGATTCTGTCATCATGGACATCACACCACCCTTCTCTCTACTAAAAACTTGGAAGCTTATGGGAAATCACCCTAGAGAACTCATAATAGGAGATGCATCAAGAAGGGTAACATGTAGCAATTTGAAAGATTTCTACAATTTTTCTGCATTTGTTTCATTGTTTAAGCCTAAAAACACTATAGAGGCCCTAAAAGATGAAAACTATGCTCTAGCTATGTAAGAGGAACTGAATCAATTTAAAAGGAACCAGGTTTGGACTCTGGTACCAAAACCTAAACACACTAATGTAACAGAGACTTATTGAGTGTTTAGAGACAAATTAGATAAAAATGGCATCATAATTAGGAATAAGGCTAGGCTAGTTGCTAAAGGCTATGATCAGGAAGAAGGCATAAACTTTGATGAGACATTTACCCCAGTAGATAGGCTAGAAGCCATTAGGATACTGTTAGCTTTTGCATGTGCTAGGATCTTTAAGCTTTATCAAATGGATGTTATAAGTGCATTTCTGAATGGGTGCATTTTAGAGGAGATTTATGTACAACAACCCACAGTTTTGAAGACCCTTTTAAAGCAGACCATGTTTTTAAACTTTGAAAGGCACTTTATGGATTAAAACAGGTCCCTAGAGCTTGGTATGATAGGCTTAGTAAGTTTTTAATTGAAAAAAGTTTTAAAAGAGGAAATGTAGATACCACATTGTTTATATTAGACAAAGGTCAAGACATACTACTTGTACAAATTTATATGGATAATATTGTATTTGGTTCTACAAATGAAGAATTATGTAGAAAGTTTTGAAAATTAATGCAAATGGGTTTGCAATGTCAATGATGGGTGAGTTAACCTTTTTTCTTGGCTCGCAAATTAAACAATCATCTAATGGTATATTTCTATGTTAGACTAAATACACTATTAAGCTGCTAAAGAAATTTTGATTTGATACTTCTAAACTAATAGGAACTCCTATGAGTCCTTCCCTAAAATTTGATGATGATTTGAATGGTAAAAGTGTTGATCCAACACTATTTAAAGGAATGATAGGTAGTCTACTATACTTAATAGCAAGTAAGCCTAATATTATGTTATGTGTTTATGTCTATGCAAGATATCAAACTAATCCTAAAGAGTCACATTTTTTTGCTATAAAAAGAATTTTTAGATATCTTGTAGGAACCAAAAACTTAGGATTATGGTACCTTAGGTTAGAAACTTACAGCCTTTTAGGCTACTCTGGTGCAGACTATGTAGGGAGTAAAATAGACAGGAAAAGTACTAGTGGCACTTGTTCATACATTGGACATTTATTAGTTTCATGGCATTGTAAAAAGCAAAATTGTGTAGCCCTATCAGCAACTAAGGCTAAATATATAGCTACTAGAAGCTGCTGTGCTCAAATCCTATGAATGAAACAATGATTTTCAGACTATGGAATAAAGTTTGATAAAATTCCAATCCTTTGTGATAACACCAGTGCTATAAATATAACTAAAAACCTTATAATGCATTCTAAAACTAAACATATTCAAATAAGACATCACTTTTTAAGGGATCATGTACAAAAGGAAGATATAACTATTGAATTTGTTCAGATAGACTATTAGTTGGCTGACATCTTTATAAAACCCTTAGATGAAAAGAGGTTCATGTTCATTAGAAAAGAAATAGGAATGACAAATCTAGAAGAGAATGATATCAATTAGCTATTCTTACATTGTTTACTGTTTGCTTGTTTCATTCTTTTTAAACATTTTTTTTAAAAATTACTTTGTTTGATTTTATAATGCAAAATCTAACTTCAACATCAGAGTATCTTAAGTTTGTTTTGCAAGTATATGTTCTAGAGAAATAAGGTATACTTAGAATTTGTATTAAACTAACATGCGATCCTGTTGAACTTTATACAAAAACAAATTTTTGAGCCTTGAATCGATTCCAAAATCGATTACAATTGCTTTTAGGATTTAATTTGACTTATTGAATCGACTAATGATTCATCAATCGATTCAAAGCCAAAATTTTGAAATATCAATCGATTCCAAAATTGATTCAGTCAATTTTCTAAAGTTTTGGTTTGACTTAAAAATATCTAAACTTGTATCATGACCACATGAATTAATTCCATAATCGATTTAGAACAAAATTTTGGTAATAAAGTCATGTTTAAGCTATTGTTCATATCTAAATGTATTTCTTCTTATTTTTTTATATATCTTTTTGATTACTTAAATCACTGATCATCTCAGGGGGAGCTATATGCTTTCTCTACTCTTTTTGATGTGGCAAAAGGGGGAGAGAAAGCTAAAAACTTTATTTTAGATGAAAGCATGAGAAAATCATTTTTGAAAATAAAAAATGAGATGCCATATGAAAGGGAGAGACTATATTTTTTTTCTCTGCTTCAAAATTTTTCATAAACTTTAAATTGCATCTAAAATTATTTGTCAATATCAAAAAGGGGGAGATTATTAGCCTAGGTTATCCTAGCCACACATTTTCCTTAGTTTTAATGTTGAAAAATAATTTTGGTTCATAAACAAGTTTTATATCTAACTATATGCTTTAGTGTTTGTTATATGTTTTATAGATTCAAAAATTCAAAGTTCATGATTCAAGAGATCCAACTTTAGATCTAGGACTTTATTTTCCTTAGGATCTTTTGTAAATGAATTCTAAGTAACTTGATCTTCACAAATTCAAATGTTTTTAACTAATATTTTAAGGAAGAATAAATCATTTGAAGATAGAAAAATTAGATATTTTTCAAATAAGCTATTAAATGATCTTTCACAAGTACAAATTTTATAAAAACTATCTTTTACTTTGAGAATCAATTCATGAATCGATTCCTAGAAGAACTTGTGAAAATCATATCAGAATTGATTCATTAATCGATTTGTGAAGTGAGTTTTTGAAAAATTCTTTTTATCGAAGGTTAGGAAATTTTCCTAAATCAATTCAGTAATTAATTCAAGATCTGTTCACAACAGACTGAAATTCAATTACCAAATCGATTCATTAGTTATAATCACTCTGAATCGATTCACAAACTGAATGTTGGTTATTTTGTTAGAGTCGATTACAGCAGTTATAAATAGTCTTAACCACCTTCAAATTTTATATGATTACATGTTATTCTTTCTCTCTCAACTGTGAAAATTAGAGAAGTCTCAATACTTTACAAGATTATCTCCTCCCACATTTTTTTTCAAAATCAAGTTGATTGAAGATCAAATTGTGTAGATTTCATAAAAGATAATTGAGACTAGCTCTCAATTTGGTATTGTATTCTTATCTCAATGTCATTTTTGTTCTTGAGATTTCTCGATTTTGTAGAAATGTTGTTTAGGTATAGAAGAGCCTGTGTTAAGTCTTCTAGGTTAGCAAGATCCTTGCAAATTCTTGCGTATTTGTTTTTGTATTGATTGGTAGTTCAGGAGCCCTTAAAATCCTGATGTTCTACCAATAGAAGTGATATTCTAGTTGAGGAATGGTCTAAGTGGAGTAGACTTGCTCTGCAGTTTTAGGTGAAGTTGAATCACTTTAAAAATCGTGGTCTTGTTTACTTTTTCTCCTACTCTTTTGCATTCTACTATTCAATAATCAATTCTGATATATTTTATTATCTACATAATATCAATTCAATATATTAATCTACTGTTTACACAATTTGTCAATTAAATTTTAAGGAAATCAATTTGTTGCATTATCTTTCCAAGAAAATAAATTCACAATATGGTGTATACATATTCCCCTAAAGGAATAAGGGTAATATCCCATTATTATTTGTGTTTAACTCTGATTTGTGGGACCTGACACAATTGAGCTTGAAAAAGCATATAAACAAATTTATCGCAACATACGTAGAAGCCTAATGGATCACACACAATAAAATCACTTTAATCCAACGTCAAAGAAAAGTTAGAATGCAAAATGGTATGAATTCAAGAATTAAATTCAATGAATATCTTAAAAATATGAAATGATCAATTAAGTATTCTAATATGATTAAAAATGTTAATTAATCAAAGGTTTAATAAATCTAATGGAGATTATAATTGTTAAAGAGTAGTAAATTCCCATAGTTGATATTTAAATATTAGAGAATATTCATATCAACATTGGTGGAGATTTAAAATAGAAGAATGGTTCCTCACTATGAAATTCTCGTAAGTTAATTAAAATTATAGGATGATTACAAAAGGAGAGTTTATAAGTGTAGACTCATAAGAAAGTGTTTAAGCTTGTTGAACACAAAGGAAGGAGCATTAGGCTAAAGAGTGATGACTCCTTAGGCCTAATGTGCTACATGGCCATTCGCATTGAATGGATGACACAAGCAAGGGTCACCCGAGCTTGTGCATCATTCATAAGCCTTCCCATTCTTGCTTGTGCTCCAAAGTCCTCTATAAAATAAGGAGAGAGGACAAACTAAAAATAAAAATTAAAATAAAAGAGTTTTAGTTCTAGCACATATGTTGTGCAATAACTCTCTCTCTATTTGATCTCACTCATCTCCTCTTTCCATTCAAACACTTAACCCTACATTAGTGAATATTGATTTCTTGGAGTGCTAAAGTTATGTGAGCATTGTAGAAACTTTGAATCAGCAAGGTTTGTGTAGATTGATAACAAAATATTTAACACATTTATTGGCCCTCTCACTTAGCATTTTAAGCTCCAAAAATGATTTATCTCAGCTATGTTTGTGTGTATATATGATTTAGTGTCAATTGGCATCATTTGGAAAATTTTGTAGTTTTCGGCCATTTTGAGCAGTTTCTGTATTTTAGCCATAACTTGAGCTACAATTGTCCAATTAATGTGATTCTTGTCTTTCATGAAATATAAGAGAGAGATCTACAACTTTCATGAAGACTGCAAAAGCTGAATCACACGATTGGTTATCCAAAATTAGAGCTCAACTCAGAATCAGAATACTGTCTCAGCCCTGTCCCTGGTAGCCCGACCTTCATGCATTCATCAGACAATAACTTGAGCTATAGAGGTCCAAATGAGGTGAAACAAAGCCCAAATGGAAGCGGAAACATAAATCCACAATTCCTATGAAGAATTTCAGAGCTGAAAACGTCAATATGGGCATGCAAAATGTGCTCCAATTTAGGGGAAGAAATGCTGCTAAAATGGGCTCTACAGAATTGGACTTTTAAGGGCACAAATTGGCATGCATCTTAAGCCCATTGCTCCATCACTTATTCCATCTCTCACCCTAACTAGCTGGAAGACAAAAATTTATTGAGAAATCGGAAGAAGGCAGTCCGCAAATGGGCACAACATGCAAGGGCAAAGGAGAAGCCAAATCATACAGCTTTCTACTTGCTCCCACCAACCAACAGCTGCCTTTTCTTCTACCCAGGTGAAACCATTTGGAGAGAGGTCTTTTAGTTCATTTTTTAGGCTCTTCTTAGGGAGTTTTTTGTGTGTAGATAGAAAGCTTTTGCTCTCCCTTTTTTTCAATTTTTTTCAGCCTCCATGGAAGGCTAACTTTGTAACCATCCAAGGGTTGGCACTTGAAGATCAATGCTGAGATTCTGGTTTCATCTTGCATTCATTTGTTTGCCATTTCTCATCCTTTCCTCTTTGTTTTTATTGTAATATCTGATTTGAATGGATCCATTTGATTTAGATATTAATATGGTTATTGAGATCTTGATAATCACTTGTAGAAGAGGATAGGAA
>JANHAO010012443.1:0-16407 GCA_026873985.1 Saraca asoca | reverse complement strand
ATTTGACTTAAATGAATCCGAGCACTCAAATCCAATTTGAGTCTCGATTCAACCTTGCGCAAGGATTTAAATAGTCAAACTAATTCATTGAATGGCCTTGGATATCACTCTAAAGAGTGGTAATGAATCCTCTCTTGATTAGGCAATATTTAACTGCATTTTCAGAAATACCCGACTCAAGCCTTTATCGTTCCTCATGAATAGAGTCACTTTTGACTTAGTCAAAGTATAACTTTCCATGTAATAGACATCCCTAAATCTGAAGTCAAAAGATTAATCATACGATCATCACTGGAGATTAACTATTGATGTAACTCCACATAGTATCTCCAATTGGATCTGACAAGATCATGATTGTTAGTTATGTTTCTCCAAAATAACTGAGTCATGTCCACGTGTGTATTTAGATGTTACTCTCTTACATCTCAGCTTGTGAGGTTAGTTGTTCATCAAATGAGAAATCACCACATCGTCTAGTCTCTACAGATCTAATAATGCCCAATTATTAAATCTTGACTGGTGTCATTTTAGTGCAAAAGTTATAAATCATTAATAGTCAACCTCACAATCGCATAACTCTTTTATAGGATCGATTAAATGAACTTCTCACTATGGACATCATCTTAATATGCAATAAATAGGAAATGAAATATAAGATGAATAAATAACCTTTATACAATATCAAATCAATACAGAAAGTATAGTCATTGATACAATAGAGCTCAATCCCAATTGGCTCTAGGGCACCTATCTTAGGCTTACATGATGGTGCAACAAAATAGAAAATGCAGTAAAGGAATAATCAAGAACACCAATTTTTAAAGTAGTTCAACTTTACTTGAAATCGTAGTTGAAGTCTACATCCACTGGATCAATCATCAACCGGATGACCACTTTTATTAACAACAACAAGAATTAACTGGGCTCTTGAATAGCCTGTTGATACACAAAAATTTTATTGGGCTTTTGTTTAACTTATTACACAAGATTTAGTTAGGCTCTTGCTAACCTAGATACAACAATTCTTTTATCTCATACAGAATATGATCAACCTTATAACCTAGAGATATTCCAATAATTCTTTATAATCTTCAACTAGCTATAATGAACCTTATAACTAAAGAAGATGTAAAGGGAAGATCAATCTCTTCCTTTATATATCCTATTTCTATCAACTTAGAAATCTAAAATATAAAACATGAATATGGTAAGAAAATACAATACCATAATTTGAAATGAATATCTCAAATATTTAATATGAATTTCTCCTCAATTTTGATTCAAGATCCTTTAAATTATGAAATCTTATGAGGTAGATGATAAATCTGGTTTAGCTCTGATAGCACCGTGTTTTTTGCACTTGAAGAAATGAAAACTATTCTATAATGAATGTGTTTGAAATAACGGTTAGGGATATTTATAGTGTTGTAACTAACTTTCAAAAAATAACTAACTTTCTATCTATGAATCGATTCAGAGTGGTTACCAATTAATAAATTGATTTGTAAATCAATTCATCTACAAATCAATTCATCTATGAATATCATAAAAAATGTTCATGATCGAATTAATGCATGAATTGAATCATAGTATTGTATGAATAGGTCTTAAATTGATTACCTAATTGATTCAGGAAAAATTCCTAACCTTCAGTAAGAAACATTTTTTAAAACTTTTGTTCATGAATCGATTACTGAATTGATTCAAATACATTTTCATAAATTATTTAGTATAAATCAATTCGTGAATTGATTCTCACAGTGAAAAATGGTTTTCGCACTTGAAGAAATGAAAACTATTCTATAATGAATGTGTTTGAAATAAGGGTTAGGGATATTTATAGTATTGTAACTAACTTTCAAAAAATAACTAACTTTCTATCTATGAATAGATTCGTGAATCGATTCAGAGTGGTTACCAACTAATAAATCGATTTGTGGATCAGTTCATCTATGAATATCATAACAAATATTCGTGATCGAATCAATGCATGAATTGAATCATAGTATTGTATGAATTGGTCTTGAATCAATTACCTAATTGATTCAAGAAAAATTCCTAACCTTCGATAAGAAACATTTTTTAAAACTTTTGTTCATGAATCAATTACTAAATTAATTCAAATACATTTTCACAAATTCTTTAGTATGAATCGATTCATGAATTGATTCACACAGTGAAAAATGATTTTTATGAAATTTGCACTTGTAAAAAAATCATTTGAAAACATTATTTGAAAAACATTTGATTTTAGCTCACTTCAAGTAGTTTATTTCTGCCTCAATGTATCAGTTATAAGAAATTTACTTAAATCAAATTTGATTTCAATTCACTTAAAAAAGATCCTAATAAAAATAAAAGAATTGATAAATCTAATTGTAGATGTTTTGAATCTTATGCATTTTGATCCTATAAAACAAATAACAAACACTAAAAATATTTTATTAGATACAAAATTGTTTTCAACATCAAAACTAAATAGGGTAAGATAGCAAAGCAATCTCTCTAGGTAACAATCTCTAGTAATGCTAACGATCTCCATATATAGATGCAACAATGCTAACGATCTCAAATGCTAACAATCTCAATATATAGATGCAACAATACTAACAATCTCTCCTTTTTTTATGGTGACAAACAATTTTAGATGAGATTAAAGTTTATGAAAAAAAATAAAAATTTTAGTTTTTCAATTTTTGAATGTTTATTTTTTCAAAATTTACTCTTTAC
Organism: Saraca asoca; assembly: GCA_026873985.1. Taxonomy (NCBI): domain Eukaryota; kingdom Viridiplantae; phylum Streptophyta; class Magnoliopsida; order Fabales; family Fabaceae; genus Saraca; species Saraca asoca. The sequence goes on along the minus strand of JANHAO010012443.1, from coordinate 13,677 downwards.
TCTTTAATTTGTTCTTCCCTTTTTTAAATTGACTTTTATGCTTATATGATACTCATCTTTACTTTTTCTTTCTATCTCATTCATATTTCCTATTATCTCTTTATATCTCTTATTTGGTCTATCTCCCCTTTTTGATTTAAAGGTAACATCTCCCTTGTTTAAAATACTTTATTTTCCAAAATCCTTTTTTGCACATCAAAAAGTAATAATGCATTCATTAAAGATAATGTACCAAAAAGAATAGAATAGAAAGAAATTAGAATAGAACAAAATAATCCATATACTCGAATCCAGTACAAAAATCAATGTAAAAACATAATATCCAGAATTCAAAAAACAAATGTACTTAGAATACTGAATCAAATGTATAATATTAGAATCAAAATATTCAGATACAATATCTAAAATCAATAATACAGACCATTAGTATATAACATCTAAAAAATATCAAACTACATGATCATCATCAGAATATCAAAATACAGTCTAGAACATAAAAAATAATGAAACAGGGGGATAATGAAATAGGGGATATAATAGACAAACACCAATATATAACATACTAATCTTTTGGAGGGTCTTGATATGAAGCTCAGCCTTCTCATCTTATTCTTGCATTCGCAGTGTTATCTCATCTAATTGAGTTTCAATGGAATTGAGCCGCTTATTTACGTGAGTAGCATGTTTTCGATTTTCAAGTTCCATATTAGCCATGCGGTCATTCATTGACTTAATCAAATTATCTTATTTGTTTAACAGTTGATCCATTTGATTATTCATGTGTTTGTGCATTCTTTCTATAACCTCAATTATTCTTATTTCAGCTTCATTGGATAACCTAGCTGCTCCTGAGCTTGTGGATCTTCCAGTGGTTTGAGGATTTTGTGACCGTTTTCTAGTCTATTTTCCTTGTTCTTCTAGTCCCATTTTGTGTACATGTGATGCATTAATCATAGTAGTTGGATTTATTTAAAAAACTTGATGTTCATCAGAAAATTTTAGTTCGAATTTGGCAAAGATAGGAGTAAGGATCATGTTATAGGGGAGGAAACCACTATCTGTTCTTTTTAATCATTCAGCCAAATATTTAAGGATAAAATAGGGCATGTTAAAATTAAATTAATTTTTTAATAACCCACATTAAAAATAGTTTACCCTCCATAATTTATGTAAAATTTGTGATCCTTGTTAGTATCACCTTACACAGAACATAATGTAAGATCCTATCTTTAGGAGATAAACTAGTAATAAGTAATTTTTCACTTCCATCTTTTGAGGTGGAATAAGGAAAAAGCATCCTAATGGTTGATTCCCTGCTGTAGTCAAGAAAAGATCCTACAATAAGTTTTAGTTGATTTGAATCCATGCCAAATTCATTTGCTAAAAATTCTGTATTAATAACTATATTTTTATGCATCGCATAACACGAAATCTTATCATTGGTAGAAGCAAGATTAACATAAATTTTTTTAACAAACCTAGGGTAAACTTTTCCTTTATGTGTCAAAAAGTTTTCTAATCTATACTTAGCTAGTAGTTTGCTAAATGAGTTATCTTCAAAAGTTAATCACTAAAGCATTTTAGGGCTTCTACCTTTCTATTTGCAAGTTGAAGAAATGCAGCATACGTATTTGACAAGTTGAAGTATGACTTCTCTTCAACATGTGTGGATAGTTGTGCTGCTGACTTTTCCTTTCTCTTTATTGATAGCTTGACCCTTTTCGACATTTTGTAAAGATTTCTGGAAAATCTGGGCAATTTGGGTTGTTAGGGTTTTGAGGATAGAATTTGGGATTTTTTGATTTTAGGGAGTTTTGGTGAAATTGATTAGTTAGAAGTGTTTAATGAGGTGTTTCTAACATTCCTATGCAAGAAATTTGAGTAAAAATGTTGCTGGGGGTTAAGATTCGAGAGTGAGGTTGGGAAGGTTTTTGATAGTTGTAAAGTGTGAAACTATAAAATGAAGTCAAAATCAATTCAATATATATAGAATCACACTTTGAATCAATTCATGAATCAATTCAAAGAGCAAATATTTAAGAGCAAATCAATTCAGGTATAAGTTATTCATAAGATTTTTATGCAAATCGATTTTGGAATCAATTCATCCAGGTTTTATAAAAATTTTAGAAATTTTAAAGTTTCCTCAAAACATTGAAAAATTTTGTGAATAAATTTAGGAATCAATTCATAGTACATATTTTTAAGAGGTGAATCAATTCAAAAATTGAAATAAATCCTGAAAAAATTTAAATCGATTACTGAATGGATTCAGGAAGTCCTAAACTCAGTTTTGATATAGTTTTGTTTTAGAAGTGTTTTTCTAACCTCTTAAATAGCCAATGAATAGTTCTATACCATTGAAAACTCAATTTACTCACCATGTACCTATAAAACAAACTTAGGAAAACCAAACTAACTGTTCTTTAGGTTTAAGCTCATAGTTCCCATTCCTATGAGGACAATATTTAATATGATGTCCTTTATGATTGCAGTAAAAGTAAGTAATGTAAATATAATTCTTTTTTGATCTCTTTTTCTTTTGTTGCTTATATCCTGAGCCTTTTTTGTTCTAAAAATCTTTTTGATCATTCAAAAAGGTGTTGAGTCTCATTTTGCTATTTGCAAAGCCTTGTAAGGTTTTTGACAAACTATCTATTTCTAGCCTATAAGCTTCACATTTATCATATGTCTTACTCTCACCGAATGGTTTTTTAGCTAGGATATTTAGATCATTATTCTCTTTTTCCATTTGACTGATTTTCTTCAGCAGGCTATCATTTTTACTTTTAGCACGCTTTAATTCCTTTTTAGCTTTCAGCAAAGAATCATATAGTCCAATGCATACATCATTAATTTCTTCATCACTAATATCATAATCACTAGAATTATCATCATTAGAAGAATTAAATTCATCTCTAGAGTAAAATAAGGACTTATTACCAAATGCCTCAGTGTCATGATCCAATTTTGCCATGAGATAAAAAAGTGTTTCTTCTTCTTTTTTTTTTTCATTTTCTCCAGAATCATTTCATCTTCCCAAAAAGCTAGGTCAACCTTTTTGAGTGACAGTTTTCTTTTCCTTTTTTCATTTTCAAGTTGTCTTTTTAGGTAGACTAGGCAATATAGTTTAATGTGTCCAGGTTTTTTGCATTCAAAATAACTTGGAATAGTGCTGATAGGGTTTCCTTGATCAACCTTGTTCTGATTTTTTTTTTATGGTACAGTTTTTCTCTTTTCTTTACTCTTCTTTTCTTTGAGAATTCTTTGCAGCTTTTTGCTTAACAAGGCCATATCTTCTTTATTGACTGCATTTAATCACTCTCTGATTCTTCTTCAACAGATTCAACCATCTTTGCAACCTTAAGTGCCAAAGTTTTCTTATCTCTTTAGTTCTAGTTCATGCTCTTCTAAGTTTTCAAAGAGCTCTTAAATGGTTAGCATTCCAATCTTGAGTGATTCCTTAATGGCTGTCACTTTTGGTTGCCATTCTTTAGTAAGAGATCTCAGAATTTTGTACGCTAAATTTGCATTGTCAAATTTTCTTCCAAGCAACAAAAGTTAATTAGTTATAGTAGTGAATCTTTGGATAAGGTCTCTAATTGATTCACCTTCTTCCATCTTAAACATTTCATATTCAAAAACTAAAACATGCACTTTAGTCACCTTAACCTATGTAGTGCCAACATGTGCTATTCTAAGGTGTCCCAAATCTGTTTTGCAGTGATACAGTTAGAAATTCTTTCATATTCATTAGGGGAAAGTGAGTTAAGGATAATCAATTTGATTTTGGAAGCAAGGAGGTGTCTCTTCCTTTCTTCTTCAATCCATAGTGACTTAGGTTTAGGTTGTGGAATCCCATTAATCAGTGTTTGTGGTGGATTATATCCATCCTCTACAATTTCCCACATATCTATATTAGAAGCTTTAATAAAGTCTTTAATTTTCTACTTCCAGTACGTATGGTGATGCCTATTAAACCCAGGAGGTTTATGCAAAGATGGACATTTAGGCAACAATGTGAAACTAGAATCTATAATCTTTTTAAAAATAAAAGAGTATTAAGAGCCAAAAAAGTTTGATACCAATTATTGGTCCTAAAAATATGAATCTTGCCCCTTTTTTTACAAATGTAAAATATATATACTCTTTTGAAATAGATTGGATTCTTTTTGATTTGTAAAGTAGAAGTCTGTAAAGAAAGTTGCCTTTGGAACTTTATTGGATAATTAAAAACTTAATTGGAATTACTGATAAGAAGTGATATAAGATATCAGATTCAATTAGACAATTAAGCTAGAATTCTAGCACAGTAGAATAATATGGGTGTAGCAGAAACAATTTAAACCAGAAAACTATTATAGTAGAAATAATTTGTAGTAACATAAAAAATTATAGTGAATTTAGAATTGCAACGGAATGAATTATAGTGCGACAAAATAGAAAATGCAGTAAAGAAATAATCAAGAACACTAATTTTTAAAGTGGTTCAATTTCAACGAAAACCGCAGTTCTACATCCACTGGATCAATCATCAACTAGATAACCACTTTTATGAACAATAACAGGAATGAACTAAGCTCCTAAACAGCCAATTCATACAGAAGAATTTTACTAGGCTCTTGCTTAACCTATTACATAAGATTTAGCTAGGCTTTTGCTAACCTAGATACAATAATTCTTTTATCTCATATAGACTATGATCAACCTCATAACCTAAAGATATTCTAAGTTCTTTACAATCTTCAACTAGTTGTAATCAACCTGATTTCTAAAGAAGATGCAAAGGGAATATAAACTTTTTCTTTTGTATATCCGATTTCTATCAACCTAGGAATCTGAAATAGAAAATAAGAATAGGGTAAGAAAATATAATACCATAATTTGAAATGAATATCTCAAATAACTAATGTGAATTTCTCTTTAATTTTAGTTGAAGATCCTTTGAATTATGAAATCTTATGAGGTAGATGATAAATCTGGTTTAGCTCTGATAGCTTTGTGTTTTTTGTACTTAAAGAAATAAAAACTATTTTGTAATGGATGTGTTTGAAATAAAGGTTAGGGGTATTTATAGTGTTGCAACTGACTTTCAAAAAATAACAAACTTTCTGTTCATGAATCGATTCAGAGTAGTTACCAACTAGCGAATCGATTCATCTATGAATATCGTAACGAATGTTCATGACTAAATCAATGCATGAATCTAATCATAGTATTATACAAATAGGTCTTGAATTGATTACTTAATCTATTTAAGAAAAATTCCTAACCTTCGGTAAGAAATATTTTTCAAAACTTTTGTTCATGAATCAATTCAAATTCATTTTCACAAATTCTTCAGTATGAATTAATTCATGAATCAATTCATATAGTGAAAATGCTTTTTTAGAAAATTTGAACTTGTGAAAAGTCATTTAAAAACATTGTTGGAAAAACATTTGATTTTAGCTTATTTCAAGTGGTTTATTTTTACCTCAATGTAACAGTTATAAGAAATTTATTTGAATCAAATTTAATTTGAATTCACTTACAAAAGATCCTAATAAAAATATAAGAATCGTTAAATCTAATTGTAGATCTTTTGAAACAAATATTAAAATATATTATGTGATACAAAATTATTTTCAACATCAAAACTAAATAGGGTAAGATAACAAAGCAATCTCTCTAGCTAACAATCTCCAGTAATGCTAACAATCTCTATATATAGATGTAGCAATGCTAACAATATCAAACGCTAACAATCTCCATATATTGATGCAGTAATGCTATTAATATCAAATGGTTATAATGAATTTGATTTTTTTTTCAAAAAACACATTTAGAAAATCTTGACATTTTATAGAAATTACATTTTGATTGAAAGTTGTTAAAGGGTTTTCTTAACTTTCCCAATGTAAAACTTGTATTTTCTTTCAAAGAGTTAGAAAGTATACAAGTTGAGTGTTCAAATTCTTTTTAGGATAAATCATTTTCAATTTGGTAGTCACAAGAAGTTGAACAATCAAATGCTATAGATATTCTATCATTATGCAATTCATTAAAAGCATGTAAGTCATCATAATAAGGATTAGTATTAGGATTAGAATCATATACCTCCAAGTCCTTTTGAGTCATATGCTACAACAAAATTCATTATTTCTAACAGATTTTTTCAATAGAATATCTATCCAAAAAATCCTTCAAAAAAGGTGACCAAATTTGAAAAGATTCTTAGTTACTAACCGCAAAATTTTGTCATACATTAAAATTTGTTAGAAAATGGGCACAAATTTTAAAAATTTTTGTTCGCTATTTCCAATGGATTTTGACAAAAAATTCTATCAAAAAATTCAAATGCCCTAATAACCATCTTTCTACTCAATATCTTCCCCTTTTCCCTCTTCTCCTCCTTCTTTCGCCACACTAGAACTCTCATTCTTGCCTTCTTAGCTTAATTCTTGTGTTTTGAAGATATTTTTCACAAATTTAAACTGATTAAATTGTTCTTACTCCTTCATTTTATATTTTTATCTATTTTTTGTTGAATTATTACATTTTTCATGATTTAATTATCTTTTCTTATTCTTATGTATGTAGTTTTAGGGTTGAGTTTGTCTATGAGTTTATTTGTTAGTTTTCTATTAGTATAGACATCTTAAAGAGAATCACTTGTAGTGGTATGGATACTACATACCTTAGCATGTTGAATAAAATATGATGTTGTGGCCTCTTGATCAATTTAGTTTTAAATATATATATGTATGTATATTTGATATATGTATGCTATATTAGATAAAGTCTATAAAATACAATTATGTATAAATGAATTAAAATTGGGTTATAATTATGAGATAATTTTAAACATATAGTTATGTTTCTAAATATCCCTGATTATTGAATAATTAAGAAAATAAGATATTAATTATTCATGAATAAACCAGTATATGTTATGTCACATTCTTCTAGAAGAATATAGTGATCTCATGCATTATTTGATATGTTGATATCTAAACAAATATATGAGTATATGTTATGGAACATAGGATTGGATTGACCCATTATGAAAAATCATATGAAATGTTACTATGTGTCAATAGACATCTCATGTGAAAGATGGTATAAGAAATCCTTAGGCTTGAGATCAACATAGTATCTTATGTATAAATTCATGTACTTTGATTTTATTTTAAGCTTGTACTCTTAAAGATTAGATATGAATAATTTTGAATGTGCCATGAAGTACTTGAAGGTAATGATTGATCAAAAGAGAATTCATCCTCCTTGGTAACAAGGAAAGATATTCAAAATATGTTTTGACACTTGTATTATGATCAAAATCATAGGCCTATATATTGATGATATATAAAAGGAGTTTTATGTATGAATGAGTATAAGATAGCACAGAGTCAAACATACACCTAAGATTGGATGTTCATATTAGGGTTGACACTTGAACCATACCCTAAGTCCAATTTGAATAAGAGATGAAGGGATTCAATTACACACTAATACCTTATCACCAAAGGTTTTAATTTCCACAAATTGATTCCTGGCATTTAGGAGGTCATGATGCTTTGTTAGAAGCTAATCTTGATATATGAATTTGTTTGACAATTTAGGAAAATTTTGTTTGAATTAAAAGAAGTTTTAATTTAATTAAGCTTATAAAATCTAGTAAATAATTTCATTACTAATACACATGAAAACCTAATAAGTCATATATAATAAAATCTCTTTAATCTAAAGTCAAATGAAAAGTAAGAGGAAAAGTAAGTATGCAAAATGTTGTGAATTCAAGAGTTGAATTAGGTGAACATTTCATAAATTTGAAATGATTAATTAAGTATTATAATGTGATTAGAAGTGTTAATTAATCAATATTTTAATAATTTTAATAGAGATTACAATTATTAAATAGTAAAAAATTTTCATTGTTGATATTTAAATGTTATAGAATATTTATATTAACACTGGAGGAGATCATGAGTAGAGAAATGGTTCCTCACTTAGAAAGTTATTTTAATTAATTAAAATAATTAGTGAATGATTACATAATAGAGTTTATGAGTTTGGATTTATAGAAAAGTATCTGGGTTTGTTGGATATAAAAGAAGGAGCATGAGGTTAAGGAGTGTGAACTCCTTGGGCCAAAGGGGCTTCATGCCACTTGATTAATAGATGACACAAGCAAGGGGAAACCATATCTTATGTGCCACTTATGCTTGCTTCCCCATCCTTACTTGTGCCCCAAACTCTTCTATTTAAAGATAAGAGAAGCCAACCTTTGAACATATCAATAAGACTCTAGCACATGTGTTATGTGTTAAACTCTCTCTATGTGATCTCTCTTCTTATCTCATCTTTACATTCAAACACTAACCCTGTCCTAGAGAATTATGATTCATTAGAGAGCTAGCACCTTTTAAATTGATTGATGGATTTTCTTAATCTATTGGTTATGTAAACTTGGTGGAGGCTTTGAATCAAATTAGTTTGTATAGATCATTATTGGCATTATAGATCAAATCTAAAGGAGTTGCCTGAAGACAATTCAAAGGAGCTGATCATATGACTTCTTCATGGAATTTCTTAGAGATCAAACTTAGTTTTAGAGCCAAGGATTTTGAAAATAACTCTAAAAAAGGTATCATATAAATTATTACTTTACAATCTATTTGAATTATACCTTACTTGATGAATTAATTATAAATAACATGATTTGAGTTTGGGAAAATTTTAAAAATTTCTGCTGTGTATACTTGATGCATATGATCGACACATTTGATATGTTTCGGTCCAGTTTTTCCAATAATGGTAGCAAAGCCCATGTTATTTTCTATTAATTCATGATTAAGGATTTTAATTTTTTTAGTAATAATTGAGATCATATGGATGTTGTAATTTGGTTCTATATGATCAAAGTTTTTCATTCAAAGTGCAAAATTTTTCAATATAAAATTTTTCACAAACCAATATCTATTGGATTTTAATGATTGATCGATTTTTGGAATTAATTAAGATTAATTTCCAAAATAGATTGATTATGATGTTTTATGATGGAATCAAATTAGTCAATTTATTTAAATTAAATTTTAATAAAATAACTTGAGATATGCATGACTATAATTTGAATCAAATGATTAATTTTCTATACTTTCTTGTCTTATATGTATTATATATACTTGGATGCATGGAAGTATGATTATGGACCAAAGGTTTTTATGAATATAATGTATATTTTATTATTAGGTAGTTTTAAGTAGGGCTTGCATGTCTTGCCTTTCTCATTACTTCTGAATGCAAAAACTTTTTTTGCATCTCACTCCTATTAATTGTAACACAAGGTTTTTTCTATACGATATAATTAGTTTATATAGGATAGAAATTAAGGACTTTTATCTTTCCTTTGGAAGAAGAAGATGTCACTTAAGTGTGATTATACATGGCAAAAGGCGTGTATTATGATTCTTCCCTTTTATGGCTCAAGGGAAATAATTTAAATTAGTTTATAATCATTCCATATATGTTATATGTCTATGTGATTTATATTGTGATATAAATAGGATGTTTGTATGACATAGATTAATAAATGTGTGTATGCATGTGATTTATATTGTGATATGAAAAGATGTATGCATGACGTAGACTAGTACATGAGACGTTTAATGGTTAAGCCCCAAACTAATTAAACGATCACTCACTAATTGAAGTTACATATTCAGAACATGATTAATTGCTGCTCATCAAAATAATGATAATTAGAGATTAATTTTGTGATAACATATTGGCCTCTATAAAGGTTATGCTACATCTTTTATGTTATTATTATTAGAACATAAGTGATATTCTTGTTTGATGGCTTTAACTTAGCAAATATGTATTGTTTGGATGGTCTCTGTCATGATCGTACAATGTTTAGGTGACATTAGATTTCATTTTGAATGTTATAAACAAGGAATTGTTAATAATGTTTGATATGATTGATAATAAATACAAAGAGTTGTCAACCTAATGATTAGGAGTTACATTAAGATGTAATTGACAATAGTTGTCTACCTAGTCTAATTTATTTGGATTTTTTTTGGCTTCCATCAAGTTCAAGTAAATTAAATTGAGATCCTAACCTACTACAATTATCATATAATGTGATAATCCAATTATAAGACAGAGGGTCATTAGAACTAAAGAAAATAATAGGAGTTTATTTTGTTAAAGTTCATATAGAATAAATATTATGCTTAGATATTAATCCATTCTATTCTTATTAAAGGTTGTTAAAATGATGAATAACATTTCCTTAAAAAGCATATTGATTGATAATAAGCTAACTGAGCCAAATTACATAGATCAATTATGAAACTTGAAGATTATATTTAAGTAGGAAAAAGATAGCCTACATCCTTGAGAAAAATCCTCTTGTATAGAGATTGGCCTAACTCATCCATGTGATCGACAATGATCATGCAGTGAACATCATACTATATTCCTTTCCTAAGTCATATGGGTAGTTTGCCATGAATTTCTTCATGAATAAGATAGAGGTCTTTCTTGTAGAGTTGCTCAACATGCTTAAGGTTACAAAAATGATTTTCAAGAAGGAACAATCTATACTAATGGTCAGTACTTCTTCTTAAGCCCAGGCAGGGAAAGAAGAAGAAGCCTTTGAAGAAGAGTTCTAAGGCTAAGGCTGAGGTTAAGAAACTTAAGGAAGATGTATAGAAGAAGAAAGAGAGCACTCTTATGCTATCATTGTGGAATAAAAGGCCATTGGAAGTGAAATTGTAAAGCTTATCTTGAGATTGTGAAGTAGAAGAAGCTTAAAGAACCTTATACTTTAGGTATCCTTATGATTGAGATAAAGTTGTCTTATTGTTTTGTTGATTCTTAGGTTTTAGATATCAGTTATGGCTCATACATTTGTAATAATGTGTAGAGATTATGAAATAGTAGAAGGCAGCCAAAAAAATGAAGTAGACCTACACTTTGGGAATGGATCGAAAATTGTTACTGTTAGTGTAGGAAACTACCTTTTAGAATTGGCCATAAACTTAATTCTAGAACTAAATAATTGTTATTATGTTCTTGCAATTTTTAAGAATATTATTTTCATTTCCTATTTAGATCAAGTAGGATTTCCTTTTACCTTTAAGAATAAAAGTTATTCTTTTTCACATGGTGATATGTTTTATGGTAGTGTAAAACTTGTTAACGGATTATATATTCTAAAACTAAGACAAGAGATCTTAACTATCACAAATAAGAAACCAAAGTTTAATGAATCCATAAATTTATTCTATCTTTGGCATTATAGACTTGGTCATATTAATGAAATTAAAATAATGAAGTTACATAAAGATGGATATTTAGATCCAATTAATTATGAATCATATGAAACTTGTGAATCATGTCTTATTAGGAAAATGACTAAGAAGCCTTTTACTAGAAAGGGTGAATGTGCCAAAGAAGTGTTGGAGTTGATACATAGTGATCGAGGTGCATTTTCTTGCTTCATCACCTATACCAATGATTATTCAAGGTATAGGTACATGTATTTAATAAAATCCAAGTCTAAATTCTTTGAAAAGTTTAATGAATTCAAGATTGAAGTAGAGAAGCAAATAGAAAAAAGTATCAAGACACTTATATCTAATCAAGGTGGAGAATACTTAGCTAGGATTTTATGGATTATTTAAAGGAGTTTAGGATTCTTTTGCAATGAACTCCACTTGCAACACCATAAATAAATGGTGTTTCAAAAAGGAGAAATCGTACCTTTCTTGACTTGGTATGCTCCATAATGAGCTTCATAACTTTAATAATCTCTTTCTAGGGCTATAGTTTAAAAACCATTGCATGCATCCTTAATTGTATCCTACCAAAGTTTGTTGATAAGATACCATACGAGCTATGGTTCGGGAAGGAACCAAGACTTTTACACATAAAGATTTGGGGATGTTCTGCTTATGTGAAATGGATCATTATAGACAAGCTGGGATTTAACAGTGATACATATCTATTTGTGGGATACTCTAAGAAAACAAGAGGTTTCTACATTTACCATCTTATTAAGCAAAAGTTGTTTGTCTCAACAAATACTTTCTTGATAAAAGAGTTTATCTTTAAAAAGGTCGGTGGGAGTAAAGTATAACTTGACAAAGTTTAAAGGCCACAAAATGATAGATCACCCAGTTAAGGATGAGTCTGATTAAGTATCTTAAGGAGTTGAGATAAACAATTAAGCTTAAAGTACACCTGTACTCTAAAGATCCAGTAGAAAACATTTTGAACCTGAAAGATATGATTTTCTCCTTACACAAGAGAATGACAATAAGACTACTAGTTACTAGAAAGTAATATCATATATTGATTTTGTCGGTCCCAAATAAAAGATAGTTAGAAATTGTAGAAAGAAAATGGATCTTGCCCTTATCTCTTTGGAGATTTATATACACCAATATCATAATCGAATTGTGTTGATTGGATATATAAAGATGCAATAGCCAACAAATATACAATTGATAAAGATAGAGATGTAGCAGCAAAAACAATTATAGTGCAAATGAAAGAAAAAGAATTGAATACAGATCTTTTAAAGTGGTTTAACTTAAATTGAAATCACAATTTAAGTCTACTCCACTTGATCTTTCTCAACCGAAAGACCTCTAAATTATAATAGAAAACAATCAGGATTGATAGGCTCCTGAAATGCCAGTTTTTACAACAAAACCACAAGAAATTATCAGGTTTCTTGCTAACCTAGAAGATTTACAACAGGTTATTCTAAACATATATAGATTTCTAAACTCTAGAAATCTCAGAAAAATGAAATAGAATTAAAGAAAAGAGTTGGAAATACAATACCAATGTTTGAGATGAAAATCCCAAACAAACTAGAATAAACTAAAGAAGACTTGATCCAGAAGATTTGCAAAACTTTGAAGATTGTAAAAGCAGTTTGAGCTTTTCTCTCTAAATCAGTTTTCGTACTTGATTGATATGAAAAACTATGTGAAAATCTTATATATATAGAAGGTAGTTGGGCCAAAATAACTGCCATAATCGTCTATAACAAAAAAATGATTTTTCAGTTTATATATCAATATAACATCGATTATGGTCTATTATTCACTAATGCATCAGTGTGAAATCGATGTATAATGTGTCGTTTGAAGCTTTTATATTGATTACAATATCGAAGAGGTCAAATTCCTAAACCTTTGGTAATGATTTTTGCTTAATACATCGAAGTAGCATCGATTTTTCAATGAGATTTTTGCTCATACATCAAAGTAACATCGATTTGTCTATGAAGATCTTTCACAGTTCTTTAGTGCATTGATGTTACATCAAAGTATGCTATAAGATTTTCTTTTAAAAAGATTTTTCTCACTTCATCATTCAAAAAATAATTGGATCAAATATTGTTTAAGTTTATTTACATAAAATCTAATTAAAATCAAAATCCTAAACACTAATCTGGAATCTCTTTAACTTTCTTGAATTAAATACCTGAAAAATAAATTCAAACACACTAAAATATATTATTAGATAAAAATTTCTTTTTCAACATTAAAACTAATGTGTAGCTTAGAGTATCCTAATCTAATAACCTCTAAGGCTAACAATCTCTCCCTTTTTGATGTTGAAAAATAATTTTAGATGAGATTCAAAATGAAAGTTATTTGAGGGAAA
>JANHAO010012442.1:0-16375 GCA_026873985.1 Saraca asoca | reverse complement strand
CAAGATATATGATATCTAGAAATGACAATAGGTCGAGTTTGAGAGGATATGTTAATATGCATACTCGTACCATGAACACTGTAACAGGTTCAGGTACGGATTTATACCCGCAGGTATACCTCTACTATAACTAATTTTTTTTTTTAAATTACAGTTTGATCTTATGAATTTTTTATCAACTTCAAATATGTTCTTATTAAAAATATGAAATTATATTATGACCTCAACGAAAAATATCAAAATTTCACTTTAGTCCCTTAGCCAATATTTTTATTTTATTTTATTTTTTGTGATATTACATACATTACACAAAACGACGTCATTTTATTTATATAAAAAATAATTCTTTATTTAAATAGGTAAATGGTATGGGTATAGATATTTTTTTCATACCCATGCTTTACCCATACCCATTACGGGTATGATTTTCATACTCATACCCGCTTATAAACACTTTTTTTCATATCCATATACACTTACAGGCGGATATTCATGGATAAACAGGTACATGAGTAAAATTGCTATCCCTAATTGTATCCATACTAGAGGATGCGCGCATGGAAGTCTTTCTTGAATATAAAAGAGGAAAATAAAGCAACCATTAAATCATACATAACCTATTAGATAGTAGCTACAAAAGTTGCCATCAACTAGGACATGAACAATATTTGTTGTTATGGATGTATAGTAATTTTTGTAATGGATGCAGTTATTGTTGTTGATGCTATACTATTATTTATGGATAAACAATCTATTTTTAGAGGCATATGACTTTAGTTAAATATGTAAGAGTTCTTTTCTTATGTATTGAAGTTCTTCTCATGCTTTGCCCTTGCTTTGTGCTGCACTATCTTAATATGTAATATGAATGTAGCACCTGAAAAATATGGGGAAAATAAAAAGAAAAAGTTTAGAATAACATTTAAATTTACAAAGGACTAAATTGAAATTTTGATAGGGACAAAATTGATAAAAATTAATTTCGGTGGGGCAAATTTTGAAATAACGCAAAGTCCAGGGCCTAAGTGAAAGTCGATGTTGAAGTTAGGGGCCAAAATGCAAAAGTATTTAAATAATTTTATTTATAAAAGTATCATCCCCCACTTGGAAAAGGCATTTTTTTCGGTCCAAGCCTTCGGCCCCAAGCTTTTTTCTTTTCTGGTCTCTCTCTCTCTCTCACGCTCTCGGTTGGTCGGCGTCTCTCGGCCATCCTTACTAGCTCCGGTGATAGCCCCCTCCATTTAGCTCCTTCCCTGAGCTTCCTTTGTTCTCTTATTGCCATTTCTGGAACTTCCCGAAGCTTCCCTTCTTGCCAGCATGATTCTGGCTATCTCCCCTAGTTCGGACAACCAGCATGATTTGGACGGTTTCTGTAGCTTTTCTTCTTCGCTGGCCAAAGCATTTTTGAATAGAGCAGGTTCCTCCTCTTGGCTGAAGCTGGTGTCCTTGTGAGCTCTCCATTTGGCCAGTCCAATCTCGGCCAACAAAGCTTTCCCTTATATGAATTTCTTCTGCTGGTGAGTATTTGAAAATGGATTGATAAAAGAGTTGAAGAACCTTATTGTGAAAATACTTTTGATGCTATTTTTGAATAGTGATTGAAGTTGAAATGATTGAATTCTTAGAAATTTTGAAATTTGAATGTGTAGATGAAATTAGGAAAATCTTATTGAAATTTTTACTTTTTATGAGCTCTAGGTGGGTTGCAGAAATTGAAATGTTCGAGTTTTAAAATTTTTTGTGGTTTAACTGTGAAGTGACAATCTGTATTGTCCATATATACGTGAGTCTCGATTGTTGTAAATATTTAAAATTCTTGTTGCTGTATGAAGGTTGTTGTTGCATCCATGTTGATTGTTGGTTGCTGAATAAATTATGGATGCAATTATTGTATGTTGGTTTGTAAATGGATTATCACTGCTGTCTAAATTGGAATTCGTTGGTTTGCTGTATAAATGCTAAGTGTTGTGCTGCATGAATATTGGTTTGCTGGTTGATGTATAAAACTTTGATATGTTGTTTTCTGGTTTGCCAAATGGTAGTTTACTTCATTTTGTTGGCCGTACTTTAGTTGGCAATATTATGGGTCCGTGGTATCTGTATAAGTTATAGCTAGCTAAGCAAGTTTAGATATTGTAAACATTGCAAGTAGATATGTTTAAAATATATTATGAATTTAGTATTATTTAAATTTCTATAAGTTCACATTTGTAAAGTAAGTGGATAGTTCCACTCTTGCAAATGTTGTCTTGTAGTACAAAGTGTACTTTTACTGAATAGTAAAGTAGTAGATTTAATAACTTGAAATACCAATGATGAGTTTATTCTGAGGTATTATCTATATATAAAACCATATACTTCTAAATTAATAAATCTGAAAACTGGATCCCCGGGAAACCTATTAGTAACCTGGTAATATCTATAAACAATCTATAAGGTTGGATAATACAGAAAGAGCAGCCTAAATGGCTTGGTAGTACTAAAAAGGAAGAATAGCCTGAATGGCGGTAATAGCTTAAAGGGAAAAAATAAAAAATGACAATGGAAAATAAGTATGTAATATCAATATATAGTACAAAAAGAAAATACTGATAATACCATAATTACCAATAGGAGTTTCCTTCAAATTCAGGGATTGAAATTATATTCTTATATAAAATATATATGTATATGAATATAATTTAGTTAACTAAGAATCCATTGGTAATTCCTGGGCAACCTACAAGTGCACCTGTGTAACATCTGTTTTATAGGAGCAATAAGGGGGTGATCTGAATTGGTGTAATATGGTTGGATATGGAGATCTGTTCTAGTTCCCTGTTTGAATTCCTTTGGATCTGAAACCACTGGCTATTCATAGGAAACCCTCAGGTATACTTATGACCACCTGGTGTCAGCTGGATCGATAAGGGGAAGGGTGAAGTAAAATAAAATATCTGAATGGTGTTGTGGATGATATAGGGGCGATCTGATCGGTTCTGATTACCTATGGGAATTATCTGGATCCGACTAACAATCATAAAAGAACAGAAATACAATTTGAAATAAAAGAAATAAAATAACAAAAGTATAAATAGGAAATAACAATAGTTATATATATATAGTAATCGGTAAAATAGTAAATACGTATTACATTAAGTTTGTATGATCAGTAGAATAAGTGATTAGCTTGGGCCACCATGTAATTTAGTATATTGCTGTGTATTTGACCCATATGATTTGTCTATAGATCTATTATAGAAATTTATATTGATTCATTGTAATATTTATTGTATGATGTTGTGACTGAGTTCTGGATGCCTAGTAGGTAATGAATGTCTAGTTTGGGCCACTGTATATGTATGTTTATCTGTTATACAGGTTCCAATGGGTGTGTGGCCCATAATATATAATAAAGCCTTGAGCCTGGGTGTCCGGATTATAGGGAAGATTCTGTCAAATTTTTGGCAGGAATAATAGTGTAGTTATGGAGTAGGATGCATCGTCAGGCTTGTAGGAGGTTTCCTACGGGTGACCTTTTATGCCGGTCACGAACCTGGGATTTGGGGTCGTGATAATGAATTAGACCAAAAAAAAAAAAATCTATGCAACACTTTGTCATTCAAAATCTATATATCTATTTATCTATATATAATATCCCGAAATTTCTATGCTTTATTTACAACTAAAATGACTTTTTAGAAAAAAATTCAAAAAAAAAAGAATTCAAAAATTTCCAAGAATTTTGAAACAATAAATTTTGATATTTTGGAGCTTAAATTTGTTAGATATAGCTTTATTTAAATAAATAAATCACAATTTCGTCATATACAATCGTTAATGAGAGAGATATGTGGGAAAAAAATTAGACGCTAATATGCTTTTATTTTTTATTTTGAAGAGCATAAAAGAGTTTCGTGAAATAGTTACAATTTTTTATGTTTAAGTTGTTAACGTGAGTGATACTTATCATTCTTATGAATTATGACGTGATTCTTGCTTTAAATCTATTGATTTGTGGAGCAAGCTAGTGGAAATGAATTTTGTGATGATTTAATGAAATTTGATGATTAAGTGGCTTGTTAAGATGTTAATGAATATGATGTTAAAACAGTTGAGTTTGTGTTTGTTTCTGCTTTCAAAAGCTTGTGATAATAAGATTATGTAGTGTGTCTTTGTGTTGGAAATGAGTTCCCATGTTTTTTCTGCTATTAATATGCAAAATTTGCTTATGCGAGTTGAATCGCACTATTTTGAACTAAACCCATGATCATATTCATAGAAACTTGGTAGTTTTCCTTACCAATTCATATCGAATTTTAAACTAGAATTTTACAAGTCGAATTGACCAACCTAACTTTGTTTTTTCAATTATGATCGCATTTTAAATAGGACTTCCTGAAAGTTTTCAAAATTTGGCAAATACACTCACGTTTTTAACTATATTTTCCTCGAGTCAAATCAGGCCATTCATAAATAAATTCTTGATTCTAATTATGATCATACTCATATTTCTTCAACAATTTTATTTGAGATTCTGATCACACTTTCAGCAAAAATTTTAATTTGTTTAGTCTCATTTTCCCTTATTTGAAACTATACTCTATTTCTTTGATTCAAAATCATAGAAAGTCCAATTAAACATATATGACAAATTTAATATCCTAAGGGAGTGGTTTTGTTATAAGCATTTTTCGGTTCTATGAGATGGGTTGGCAAAGGCTTGACAGTAGATTAAATCTAAGAGAGAAAAGAACTGAGCTCGCTAGGCTACTATCTACACAAGCAACAGAATGAGACAAGGTCCCAACTCGCTAAGGAACGAGATCTAGCCTATGTAGCTAGCATCTTGCTATATGCAAGTTTGCATCGCCAAAGGTGAGCTCATAAAATTTATCCTCGCTAATCGAAGGCTAACGATGACCCCAGATAATTCCAGCTCACGAATATTACATCTTGCTCAGCAAAGAGCTCGTTAAGGGAAGCCTTGAAGTAGCAACCCTCTTAGACTTAATTTATGGGACTAGTTTGCAAAAAGTAGCACCATGGCCCCACCTACAAAAAGCAAACTCTAGAAGTCAACTGCCAGTCTGTAAAAGATATTTTGTAGTAGTTTAGGCTATCTTGTACATTTATTTTGATGTAACAGAAATACAAATTATGTAATTACAATTATAACCTCCCCAACCTTTATAAATAAGAGGAGGGAGATCATTGTAAGCTAAATTAAAGTGGAGATACTGAAACTTTGTAAAAATTCCTTCAGATCAATACATTACTTTGGATGTAGGGATCGGTGCTACTTGGTTTTAGCCGAACCACATTAAAAGCCCTTTGTGTATTTGCTGCTCTTCCTCTGATCTTCCTCTTTATCTTTGCTTATTCAATCAGAAATAGTTTGAGTCCCGAAAGAATCTCTCAAGTTGGTTAGATTCCGACAAAACCAAAATCCACCATCAATATTTTAGCATCATTTATGGGTACTCATCTGCTCTCTAGTTAATCTCATATATTATGGCTGATCTCTTATGTCGCTACAATGGCAAGAGGAAGAGCCACCAAAGCTTCAAATGCATTGGTTGATCCCCCTGAAGGTCATGTATCCACAATGGACTCCTCTACTATCCCTGTCATAGGTGTTACTTCTGGCTTGCCCCTAGCCAGCTCTTTTCAACCTGTCGTAGTTGCCAATGGCATTGATGAAGCATGAACTTGGCTTCAGCGCCAGGAGAAACTAGAAGATAAGATAGGAGAATTTACTAGAATAGTCACAATGCTAGTGTAAGCATAGGGTTTGCAAATGTAGAACAAAGCTGTTACACCTGGGAAGATTCCTCAGTAGTAGCAAGCTAGATGTTCGAGCAGAGCTAATTAGTCTTCAGGTTGTTGCTTGCAACAACAAACTCCAAGTCACTATTCTTATGACCAAGAGAGTCAATGGGACCGGTAATTTTTTGGCCAATGATCTAGGGTGCGAAACATACTACTAGAAGAATTGCATCAAAAAATAAACCAGTTGGAAGAACGTCTCCGAGCTCCAAATTACCTAGCTTGCTATAAGGACAGGTCATCATTTTTTGTAGAGATCGAGGCTTAACCCCTCCCCCTCAAGCTCAAAGTCCCTGTCGTTCCTTTATACAATGGAAACATTGATCCTTATGACCATCTGGATGCGTTTAATGCTCAAATGGATTTGCAAATGGTTGATCCTCTGGTCAAATGATGAGTTTTCCTAGCTACACTATGAGGTGTACCTTGGGTCTGGTTCAGAAGCCTCCTAGCTCGCTCAATAGGCAGTTGGGAAATATATCAATAGAAGTTCATTTGCCAGTATCAAGCATTGAAGAGGTAACTTGTGCCCTTTTGCCACCTCACAATGATCTTTCAACATAAGTGTGAGTTGGTGAAGAATTACATTGCTAGGTTCAAACTTGAAGCTAACATAGTGGACAATCCATCTGAAGAAACCATCTTGGCAACAATCTCCTCAGGACTCCACAAGGATAGAAACTTGTACAAAAGTCTATACAAGTCCCCAGTGAAGGATTTAACTGAGTTTTATGAACAAGCTACTAAGCAGATTAAGTGAGAAGAAACCTTTGGCTTAGGAAGGCTTGATCGAAAGGACGAGAAGCATAGTTTCACCCATAATAAGAAGAGAGGCAATGTGGATCAAGAAGACCATTCTAACAAATAGACTATAAAGAAGTTCAATAAGCCTAAGGGTGAGTGACCTTAACCCTTAGGTCGCCATGAGCATTACAATGTCCTATCAGACTCCTAAGATAGGATATACATGATAGAGAGGAATCGAGAAAAATTAAGGAGGCCTAGACTTTTGAAGGCCCCTTTCAAGCAAAGGAACAGAGAAAAGTTTTATGCTTACCACAATGAGGTTAGGCAAGGTACCTTGAATCGTTAGAACCTCAGGGATGCAATTGAAGATCTGATCAAGAGAGGCCACTTAAGGGAGTATGTGGTATGACCTACAAGGCATCGACCTCAGCATCCTCAGCGAGATCTTGATCAAGAGTAAGGCGGCTCAATCAGAATTATACATTGATGATGTATTATAATTTGGGAGCTAGTGTTAAAGCTTCTTTCTTTGTCTTTGTTGAAAGAAGCTTTGTTTTATTGATTGGCCTAGCCCTATAATGACCCCTTCATTTCAATATCTAATTCACTCCCCGCTATCAAGTGTGCACAATCCTCTGAGCTCATATGCAGTTAAATCTCTTAAGCCTCATGCACGGACTCTTTGCCAACTGCGACCTCTGATCCAGTTGAGGCACTGTGGTGCTAAAAATATCCACAGAACTCTTTGCTAACCATGACCTCTGATCTAGTTGAGGCATTGTGGCGCTAAAAATAGCCATAGAACTCTTTGCCAACTGCAACCTCTGATTTGGTTGAGGCATTGTAACACTAAAAGTATCCATGGAACGTTTTGCCAACCATGACTTTTGGTCTGGTTGAGGCACTATAACACTAAAAATATCCATAAACTCTTTGCCAACCATGACCTTTAGTCTAGTTGAGGTGCTTTAGTGCTAAAAATATCCACAGAACTCTTTACCAACCATGACCTCTGGTTCGGTTGAGGTGCTATGGCACTAAAAGTATCCACAAACTTTTTGCCAACCATGACCTCTGGTCTAGTTAAGGCGCTATGGTGCTAAAAATATCCACAAACTTATCTATCAATTGTGACCTCCAGTCCAGTTGAGATGTGGAGATGCTTAAAATAAACTCATTTCTTAGGCAACCAAGTTGCTATGGCATAACTCACAAAGCACAGCTTTCATGCAACCAAATATTTGTAGCTTGCATGCTACTTCTTCCTAGGTGTAGTTCATGTGACCTACTCATATGTTCCTCATTACTAAGGCACCCCAATGCCTAACCTATGGCTTGATGACAAGAATGGCCAATTGGTTATTCAAATGTCCATTTTTATTATGGTTAGCAAAAATTCATACTATCATCTATCATGTTTAGAACATTCAAACACAATACAACATGCAAGAATCATGAAGATTTCATTCATTAAAAGCCTCAATAAGGCAAATTTACATTGAGAAAATTCAAAATAAAAGTTAAAACAAAAGAAGCCTACAACTATTACATTCTAGAAAAGAAGGCCAAATGCTAAGAGGCGAATTCCCACCAACTAAGGGACTGAGGAGCAGGCCAGGTCCCCAACTTTCTTCTTCCAGTTATCCTCCTTAATAGCAAACTCCTCCTCAACCTCACCCTTAGTGCTGAGGATTCCAAAAAGGCATGCTGGGATGGTTGAAAAGGAGAAACCCTATGGCATCACTATAAAGAAATAATCCAAGATCTATATAAGATCTTTTTTCATTCTTAGAGAAGGAGAATTGCCTGAAAAGGCTTCCTATATAGTAGACTATACACTTCTCTCTGGAAAAATAGACCACTAGAAATATGGGGGGCTTGTCTGAAACACCCATTAGTTCACTCAATGACTAAAGGAAGGAGAACTTCTCATGCTTTAAATAATAGACCAACTTGGTTTCACCGAAGAGTCTTGGAGAAACTCCCAATCACTCTCATTCAATGCCTTGGAAGAAAATAAGGTAGACTCATCTATGATAGTGAGACACATATAGCATGAAGTATGGCCTGAGTCAGATAAAATGACAAGTTGATCAAAGACTTTGATTGCACGTAATCTGTAAAGAAGGCTTTTTACCAATGAAACTATTCAACTCCTAACTCATGAAGCGAGCTGAAAGTTGAGGAGCTTATGTTATAAGTATTTTTTGATTCTGTGAGAAGGGCTGGTAAGGGCCCAGTAGTAGATTAAATCCAAGAGAAAAAAGAGCTGAGTTCACTAGGCCACTATCTATGTGACCAATAGAACGAGGCAGGGTGCTGTCTCGCTAAGGAATGAGATCCAGCCCACATAGCTTGCATCACCAAAAGTGGGCTCGTAAAGTTCACCCTCACTAACCAAAGGCTAATAGTGGTTGCAGATAGTCCTAACTCACAGACATTGCATCTCGCTCGGTAAAGAGTTCATTGAGGGAAGCCCTAAAGTAGTGACTTTCTCAGACTCAGTTTGTGGGAGCAGCTTACAAGAAGCAACACCACATCCCTACCAATAGAAAGCAAACTCCAAAAGTTAACTGCCAGTCTATAGAAGCCATTTTGTAGTAGTCTAGGTTGTCTTATACATTTATTTCGATGTAACAGAAATACAAATTATATAATTATAATTGTAATCTCCCTAGCCTCTATAAATAAGAGGAGGGAGATCATTGTAAGCTAAGTTGAAGCAGAGATACTGAAACTCTATAGAAATTCCTTTAGATCAATACATTACCATGGACACAGGGATCAGTGCTACCCGATTTTGGCCGAACCATGTTGAAAGCCCTTTGTGTATTTGCTGCTCTTCCTTTGATCTTCCTTCTCATCTTTGCTTGTTCAACCAAAAATAGTTTGAGTCCTGAAAGAATCTCTCAAGTTGGCTGGATTCTGATAGAACCAAAATCCACTATCAATAGGTTTATAAACTAACATTAATGAATGAATACAATGGATGTGCATACAATCATTTCTAAACAATGAGTTTAAAAAAGATTACAAATATAAGTTGAGAAAGTATTGTAATGGTCATGATGTTTGTGATTGTGGAAGAGTGATATTATGAAGTTATGATTGTTGTTGAAATTATAATCACTATAATGAATGATTACATGATACAAATCTTGATTATGTATGTGAGACATGAAATGATACACATTGTTATAAATGATGATGAAATATATTGATATGAAAGTGATGAGATATCTTTTATGAGAATGAAATGATTGAATACCTAGTAGCTTTTGACACTTGATATGAGAATAATGGGTTATGGTGGGAAATTTTGAACTGGATTCTGGATCTGTGTGTTCCAATATAATGGAAGGGTATAAGGCAGGTGCTAGAGGGAAAAGGCTAGGTTTATGTAGGATAAGGAGAGATTGGAGTAATAAGAAGGATTATAATTGATTCATGACTGTGCAATGTGTGATGTATATGGTTGATACATGACATGTTGAAATACGATATCATGAAATAGAAATACTTGATGAATTCAAAATGTTGACATATGGCTATGACAGTTAAAATTGGCCTTGAATGGCTTAATATGCTAAGAAAATGCATATGATGAATTATGTTAGTGGTAAGTCTTGGACACCCTTCATTTCTTCATGGAAATGATATGAGTATCAGTTATTGTTGGCGGTATGTATATATGTGTATGTATGTATGACTTTTATTGTATGTTGAATTCATATGGTTGGTATGTATTTATCTCATTGAGCCCCAAACTCATTATTCTATGAATTGTTTTTTAGATACTCAAGAATTAGTAGCCAATCCCTCTGCAGACAAGTAAGATGGTAACAACCCAGTGAAAATTATGGCTGATATATGCACCACCACAGTAGATAGTCCTATAGGTGCATACAAAGTCAAGATACATTATATAATAATTGTAAATATGGTAAGCTGCAAAGTGCTACATAAGGTAGAAATCATCCCTCTACAGCCTTCAATGTGTTATTGATGATAACTCTGGGTTGATTTGATCCCTAGGGGAATCTACCATATACTTTCTTTTGCTCATCTTTTGAAAATATATATAGCATCGCTATCAAAACCTTAGGAATAGAGTTAGTCTACGTAAGTATTTGGAGTCATTTATGTTATAGGTTAAACTAATTTTATTTTGCTTTGTCCCTAAAAAGAAAACAGGGGAGTTGTAGATGAATGTTTTGTTAAGCTAGCTAGATGATGTATAGAGATTTTGGAAAATGTAGAAACGTTTAAAACACTATTAGAAAGGGGCATGTGCCTTAATGGGCAATGTCTTTGTACATTATGTCAATCCATTTTGTGTGTGTGTATATTATATTAGCAGTTCATAATCACGTGTGTTCCATTTTCTCTCTTATTCACTCAATTTGAGTCAATTGCATATTATTGAAAATAACCAGACTATGATTATAGTGACATGATGAAATCAAATTAAAGGCTAGTAATTATCAATGGGTAATTTGATATTCACACTAGTCATGATTAGAGTTTGAGCATCATGACACCATATAAAACATTTCTACTTGCAAAGTTCCATCAAGACATATGGCAATCTTTGATTTTATTGTATGAAAAAAGTTGCTAAACTATATGGACCAAAAAAAAAAGAATGGCTTCTTAAAACATTAAATTTAAATTTGCTTACAAACAAGTAATTCTGAACTCATTCTTCAACAAACATGAAAAGAAATGGTTAGTTATCCTTCTCTATATGTAACTTATCTTTTAGCTACTTGGTTAGACTAATAAATTAACCAAATATAGATTTGAATTAAGTCAAGTTGCACCATTGTTTCATTAGTCATGCAAACCCTTTATGCATTTTTTTTGGGATAGAGCATTCCAATACTTTTATTTTCTTGTATACATGGGTAGTCTTTCCATTTGGTATAGGGCTATTGTATTGCATACCTTAGAATTCATCTTTCAAATGACATTAAAACTAGTGATTATTTCACATGCTCTTTTTATGTTCCACCTGAGTTTATGAAGAACATTTCATATTACAAAATCTATAAGTAGGAGATATTTTTCTCATTTTTGTATCTATATCTTTTCTCAATAACAAGTATGTAAGATTGAGAATTTTTCTAGTAACTATAGCCCACATACTTTTTTGCCTAGGAAATTTGTTAACAAATGGAAAGTATAAACATCTTAACAAAATAGTAGAGATTGAATAAGAGGTTCTAGTATTTATAGCTGAATGTAACTCATACACTTGAACTAGGGTTCTACATTAGATTTATATAGGGAAAATACAGCAAGTTGCAGTTGCCAATATATCAAGTTGTACATGGCAAGTTTGTTGGAATAGTCAATCTAGAAAAGAAAAAATTCGAAAAGACATATCATGCAAGTTGGCCATTAGGTGAAGTACCTTACCTATCAATGAAAAGAAAAATGGGAATAGGCAAGTAAAGGTGTATTCTTCAAGTAATGTCAGTAGGTTAGGTTTATCATAAAAAAAAATATTTGAAAATGTAGTCAATGAAGGAAGTCTATATATAGACTCCCATCACTCATTTGTAATTTGGAGCTTTCATATGCAGAGAAGACTCCCTAGGTGTAGCAACACTTGTAATGTAATGTCCATCAATGTTATGATGTCCCTTTGTTGAACCTTCTTCATTTGCTTTTGCAATTGCTCTATTTTCTATTTACTTTGTTTTCTGCATAAGTTGAAGTGTTTGTGTTCTCCATAGTTTCAACATGATATCATGTTAGAATCAATTCCTTCTTACATCTTTATGATGCTTATGTTTTTCTAACATGGTATCAGAGCTTAATTGATCTTATAGGCCTGTGAGTGAAAACAAAAAAACTTTCCCCACAAAACTCTACAAAAAAAAAAAAAGCTTAAGTCCCGAAGGCAGCAGTAGATTCTGCAGAAGATGATAAACCTACAAAAGATGATAAGCTTGTAGAAGATGATTAACCTGCATAAGATGATAAATCTACAGAAGATGATGAACCGGAAATTTTTGTAAAAGCTTTAGCATTAGCACAAACACCACATGCACATATAGCTGCATCCTAAGCTCAAGCACCACGTGCTGCATCGCCATAAGAAGATGAAGAAAAAAATAGCTTCTTTACTCTAGTCCCTCTAACTTTCAAAAGATTTGAGGAAAGTAGTTGAAACTGGAAGAGATAGCATAAGAAGATAAAGAAGAAGCAGCTTCTCTGTTCTAGTCCCTCCTACTTTCGAAAGATTTCAGGAAAGTAGTTGAAATTGGAAAAGATAGCATAAGAAAAGCACATGATGAAGAAGAAGCAGCAGCAACAGCATTACAAGAAGAAGCAAAAGAAAGATGCAATGAAAGGCAATAACAAGGGATCTATAAAAGATGATGATGATGATAACTCTCCAAGATTCCAATGACAATGGTTGATGCTCCCATGAGTCTTGGCAATGGAAGCCATGAGATTGGCAAACATAACTCTCATTCCATTGCTTGAGAGTAGGTCACAAAATGTGTCAGATCTAGCTACAAGCTCTTAGGCAAAACCCAAGTCTTCAAGAAATCAAGTTTGGGTTTCTTAGAATGTGACACCCAAGGCTGCAAGCTCTTAGGCAACCGCTAAGTCACCAAAAAAACAAGGTTCTTTGAAACTATCACACAAGACTACAATTTCAAATGATGGGATTCACAAAATGATGTAGGTGACACTGACAATGAGAAGGAACATCAATGGGAAAGCAGGGTAGAGGATTTTTTCAGAAAAACCATTTAGAAGGCACTTTCTGCTAATGGGAAAATTGACAAGTATGCTAAGGCAATAGTCCAAGGCTTTAGTGATAAAAAAATCTTAAAAAAAAATTATTCAAAGCTTCAAGGTACATTTTTTCTTTTCCAGATTAATTAAGGAGGAGTGTTGGAATAGTCAATTTAGAAAAAGAAAAGTTTAGAAAGGACATATCATGCTAGTTGGCCATTAGGTGAAGCACCTCACCTGTCAATGAGAAGAAAAATGGGAATAGGTAGGTGAAGGTGTATTCTTTAAGTAATGTGAGTGGGTTAGGTTTATCATAAAAAAAAAAATTGAAGATGTAGTCAATGAAGGAAGTTTATAAATAGACTTTCATCACTCATTTGTAATTTGGAGCTCTCATATGTAGAGAAGACTCCCTAAGTGCAACAATACTTGTAATGTAGTGTTCATCAATGTTTAGATGTCCCTTTGCTGAACCTTCTTCATTTGCTTTTGTAGTTGCTCTATTTTTTGTTTGCTCTATTTTCTGCATAAGTTGAAGTGTTTATGCTCTCCATAATTTTAGTATGATATCATGTTAGAATTGATTCCTTCTTGCATCTTTATGATGCTTATGTTTTTCTAACAATGTCGCACATAGCAAACACTTATCTATTATACCACCACAATTTAACTCATCTCTAGTCTTATCATAAAACTAGATCATACAACAATCCTAAAATGTAAAAATTCCAAAAATCAACAAAAGTAATTATAAAATATAACAAAATCATTTCAGCAACTCAAAATATTAAAAGAGAACATTGAGGTATTGCGGATTGTTGAAAATTTGTCAACACTTCAACAAAATTGTGAAATCATTTGCATGCACACCTACTCTGATTCCCTCCAACCTATATCCAATTCCTGCCAAACTCATCAGATATACATTTCTCACGCGTTCCATGTGGGTTTCGTAGTTTACTTGTAATTACATTTATGAAGAAGAGTAATACGCAAACAGCTTGCGAGAAACACCTGCATAACTTCCAATCGATATATAATAATATTTACACAAGTTCACAACCCTCCAAACTCTTAATATAATTGTACTGGTTGGCCTTGGACTGCTTTATCTTAACTCCTCCATCCTGCATGTGTTATACCTTTCACTTGGTTTCTTGGTGTGTAATCAGAGTTCCTTATTGATTAGTCGTTTCTGTTCTTTGATGTCATAGCGTTCTCGGTTGCAGCTCATTTCATCCCAGATTAGAATTTAAGCTTTGCTGTTCAAGGAATGTCAATGATAGAGCTCACGGAGATTTGGCTTGAAGTGCCAAACACTGATGCTGTTGCTGCAGCCAACAAAAGATGGTGTTCCGCTATTCTGAAAAACTTGTGTGCTTAAGCCTGATGCAAGTCTCTCCTCAAACACCATGTAATTAATTTGGATTCTTCACACCACTCCTTCAATATTGAGAAAGCACGTCTCTCTGAGCTTGTCAGAAACAAAGATACAGACACTTGGAAAACTTGGGGGGTTGGTGGGACAGCGTCTGCTCTTGAAACTGACCTCCAGTCTGGGATCTTAGGTGATGCCAATGACATCATCCGCTGACAAGCAGCCTATGGTTTCAATACTTCAAAGATCAAGAACAAGAAGCCAACTTTGAAGTGTTCCTTTAATTTCACGGTAGAATACTTCAAGGATGTGACCACTCTCATTTTCTTGGCTTGTGGTGCTCTTTCTCTTGGCCTTTGCATAAAAAAGCATGGCCTTAAACAAGGTTGGCATGATGGCGGAAGCATTTTTGTTGCCACCCTTGTTGTCATGGTTGTGTCTTCGTTTATTACTTTAAGGCTGAGCAGACAATTTCACGAGCTATCTCAGCTCAACAGTGAGATTTATATTGATGTCGTGAGAAGCGGGCATCGCCAACGAAATTCCATACCCATAATCGTTGTGGGTAGTGTATTTATATTGAAAAACGGAGACGAAGTTCCAGCCAATGGCTATGCATAGAGGGGCAATCTCTGAGGTGGATGAATCAAGCATAACAGAGGAGACTGGGAGTGCTCATGTGGATGTTAACAGAAATCATAACCCATTCTTGCTGTCTGGCAGTAATGTGGTTGATCGATACGGAAAAATGCCAGTCTCCTCAGTTGGTATGAACACAGCACCTGGCAAGATGTTGAGTTCAAGCAGCCCGGATACTCACGAACAAACTCCGTCACGAGCATGGGTCTGTAAGATTAATTCAACTATGGGAAAGGTTGGTGTCACTTCGACTTTCCTAGCGCTTGTTGTTTTGTTGGTTCGTTACTTCACAAGAAACACTATAGAAGAGAATGGGAAAAGTAAATTTAATGGAAGCCAGACAAAGTTTGATGACATAATGGATGCAATTGTTAGAATTATAGCTAATATAGTTACTATTGTTCTAGTTGTGATTCCACATGGTCTTTCTCTAACTGTAACATTTACTTTGGCTTATTGACTAGGAAGAGTGATAGTTGACGAAGCAATCATAAGGAAGAAATCTGCTTATGTGAAAAAGGGTTATGTTACCACCATTTGTACAAACAAAACAGAACACTCGGAATCAGCTGAGAGTAACTTACTTTTGGCCTGGCCACAAGGCTGTGGAAAATTTTGAATATTTATCTGTTAAACGTTATGTTCGTGGACTAATTGGAGGAGTTGCTCTC
This sequence comes from Saraca asoca, assembly GCA_026873985.1. Lineage (NCBI taxonomy): Eukaryota > Viridiplantae > Streptophyta > Magnoliopsida > Fabales > Fabaceae > Saraca > Saraca asoca. Next base: position 376 of record JANHAO010012442.1, on the reverse strand, counting down.
AAAACAACCAGAAGTATTCACAAGTTCTCAGGTAGCCCTCAAAGAGAAGCTCTTCGTTCATGGGTTGTTTCAAATTTGCACATGAAGATGAGGCAACTGACTCAAAATTGTACTATCCTAAATGTTGAGGCCTTTAATTCGAAGAGCATAAGAAGCAGGGTTTTGTAGGAAGCCAGATGACTCAATCCACGTACACCATAAAGGAGCAGCGGGGATAATACTGAAGATGTGCGTCGGATATCTTGATGATGCAGGCACTTTTCATGAACTGGAAAATGATAGCAGGTCGACGTTTAATGATGTTATACAAGGAATGGCAACTATAAATCTTCAAAGTAATGCTTTTGCACATGCAGAAGTTCTAAAGGAAGAGCTT
>JANHAO010012441.1:0-16382 GCA_026873985.1 Saraca asoca | reverse complement strand
GTTTCTTCCCACCTTATTTGTTTGGTTGCCCGATCATAGAATTCAGCGAGATCTCAAGCGGGGGACTTGTAGAGGCTTCTGTATAGTTTGCTATCTTTGCGAAGTCACGCTGAGATGGCTGTCAGAATGCTTTCCTCCGAGGGGTTTTCCCCAGAGTTAGCCTCGTGTTTAAACCGGGCTATGTAATCTTTGAGCCACTCATCCCTACACTAGAAGATCATTGCAAGATGGTAGGGAGGTACAAGTTTGTCTCTTCAGCGCTTGGTACTGATCAACAAATTTCCTCTGGAAATCCTCCCAACTACCAATACTGTGTGCAGGGAGGAGTCTGAGCTAAATGCAAGGTACTACCCCTAACGTGGCGAGAAAGACACGACACTTTATCAGGGGTTTGATCATCTGGAGGTCTATTTGTGTGTTGAACGCGTCCATGTGATCATTTGGGTCATTGTTCCCTTCATACAGTGGGATAGCAGGTACCTTGAGTTTTTGCAGGAGAGGCTGCTTCTCAATCTCCACAGAAAATAATGAGGTCTCCTCATAGCACATTTGATTATCCTGAGGCTGCGAGCACTCTTCAAGTAACTTCAGCATTTGGAGAACCTCATCCATTACTGGGCGCTGGCTTTCATGCTGAGGGGTAGGGCTTTCCGTCGTTGCAAGCCCCCCAGTTGCTAGTTGTCGTGGTCATTACAAACTTCTCTCTATGCTTCTTCTCGAAGCTATTGGAGTTGCACCATGACCTCCTCTTGTCTTTGGGCATTTTGTACTTGCGCCTGGGCAAGTGCTTTAACAGTTTCAGCCAACTCTTTGACTGTATTTCCTAGAGCCGATGGAGATTGATCAAGCGTCTACACCTCTTTCATTTCAAGCAAGACAGTGCGTTGAGAAGCTGGAGCTACAGAACTCTGAGTCATTCTTCCCCTAGCTATGATCAGACTGTAATGGAAGCATCAGGAAGCAGATGGATCCCCACAGACGGCGCCAAAATGTTAATGATGAAATTTGGCTTGTACAGGAGACCCGAACTTCAGTTAACAAGATGAGTTCTGGGATACAATACTGCCTTTGAAGTGTTGAGGAGATGTAGCCGAGAGGGGGAAGATGGAATAGATAGGCGACATGTTTAACGTGGTTTGGCCAAATTTGGGCGGTACCGGACCCTATGTCCACGATGGAAATTTTATTGATCATGAGTAATTTGTAGAGTTTCAGCTTACAAGATTGCTCTCCCCCTTTTGCTAACAATGCAATCCTATTTATAGAGGAAGGAGAGGTTACATGCATTAATTGCTTGCTACAGTTGTGTTAGATCAAAAATAAATGAGAAAGGATAGTGAAAAGACTATAATCCGGTTGTTTGTAGCATATAGGCTGCAGAGGTGGGCCTCTTGGGCTGACTGTAGGCTTATAACTATTGCCGTGTCAAGCAAGATACTTGGGCATCCCAAGCGGGAGTTCTTGGCTTTGGGGGTGCCGCAGGGGTCGTTGTAGCGAGGAAGCGAGCACAAGTAAAGCGACCGATAACTTTGTCAGGCCAGTCCCAAACTCTTCTCATTAGGTCGCATTGTCGCTAGGACACGGCTTCGCGAAATATGCCTTGCAGCATCGTTGCATAGCAATGAGCAAGGCAGGGCTTAGCGCTTGGAATTACTTTGCCGTTGCTGCTTTCTGTTAGTCTGAGTGAAGCTTCCCTAAAGCTTCTCATTGAGGCACGAGAACTGGTCTTCGTTTCTGCAGGGACTCGTCCTCGTGAGGCCAATTTTATTATACAACAGGAAATATTAATTATGCATGCATAACATAATCATAGACAAGATTCCCCAACAAAATTTAGTTCATGCAACTATAAAGAAAAATGTTTATCATAATCCCGCCTAAGAGTCCTGAATTACTATAAACCAAGAAAGCTCAATGCGTACCATAAAGATTCAGCTCACTAGATTCCCCATACAAAAATGTACTCAATATCTCTATATTGATAGGATACAAGACATGTTGAGACATTAAAATATGCTGCCATCATATCCAATGTGGTCCAGACAACAAACTACAATAATGATGTCACATCAATAGAGAGTATACATTATCAATATAATAAATTTGTAGTGTTAACAATAACCACTTAATCATGATAGTGAGTAGTTGATTTCTATGTGTAAATGCCCTCACTACAAGTGTGAGAAGTACACAAACCCATACAACACAAATTTTGGCACAAAATTTGTCAAAATATGAACACTATAAATATTCATAAATTTGTTTGACATACCAAATCACACATCTAGGGAGAGTGAACTTCATATATTATAAATAATAATAGGTATGTTATTTGCAACTTTTGTCACACAAAAAATTCCAATGAAACAAATCTGATCAAAAGATAATATCAAAAATAAACATTAAATACAACAAAATAAACTATTCTGGAGGGAGCTCATTCAGCTTATCCATTTCAACATCTTCATCCTGCTTTTGAAGATGCATTCTCACTTCTTCTACTTGATCATGCAAAATGTTATGTCTTTTACTCATTTCTTTCTCAAGTTTTACAACTCTTTCTTCTAGTCCATTGAATCTTTCTTCTCTCACAGTGAATCAAGTAATTTGATTGTCAATTATAGCCTTAGTTTGCTTAGACATATGCTTGTGCATCCTTTCTATGAGTGTAGTGAGTCTGGCTTTAGCTTCAGTATTTATTAGTTCCTGTGTGGAAGTTTGTGTAGAGGATTAGGTAGGATATGGTGTTTTGGGGATCCACTTCCCTTGGCTATCTTACACAAAGCCCATCTTATGAAAGTGTGAAGCAGTTATTATTGTTAAGGCATTTGGCGTAGACACCAAATATTCATTTCAAAAACTAATTTTGGCTTTTGCAAAGAAGGGGGTCAGAATCATACCAAAGGGCAAAAGACCGTCTGTCCTTCTTGAACAATTTGCTAAATATTTTAAAATAAAATATAGAAAGTTGAAATCAATCTGATTTTTAACAATCCATATGAGGAACAAATCATCATCCATGATTTGCATAAAATTGGTGACACTAGGTAAAATCACTTTGCACAAGGCATAATATAGAATCACATCCTCTAGAGAAAGGCCAATGATAAGCAATCTCTGTGTTCCTTCCTTAGGGGTGGGATAAGGAAAAAGCATATCAATTGTCGATCTTTTATTATATTGGCTGAAAGATCCTGCAATAAGCCTTGGCATTGTGTTATTCATTTCAAATTCTTTAGCAAAAGTCTCTATGTCTATGATAATATGCTTCTTCATAACATAGCAAGGGAGCTTTCCATCAGTTTCTGCTAAGTTTGCATAAAACATTTTAATAAGGAAAGATTCATACTCCTTTTTGAACATGAAAAATAATTCTTCTTGATCAGGTTCTGATGTCATTGGAGATTTTTTTTTAGGTCTTGCTATCATCTTCACATGTTTGCTAGGTGGAGAAGTCATTTTTGAGATTTTCTGCAGTTAGGGTTTTTTGAGATAATTTGGGATTTTTAAATTTGTGGAAGTTTCTGGAGAATTTAATTGGTTGAAATTGTAGAGAAAGGTGTTTTTAGGGTTTTAATCAGAGAGATTTGGTGCAATTTGACTAAAAAGTACAGTTTTTGGAGATTAAAAGTGTGCAGTGTCTAGAGAAACAAGTAGGGGTTTTCAGAATGCACTGTAGCAAATGGATGTACCTTCGATGTTTGTATTTATAGTGCAAGGTTCTAAATCGATTTGGCTTTGGTGTATGCTTGAATGTTGTTGTTTGCATCTATGTTGCATTGGTGTATTCAGGTATCCTTTTCTTTTATATATTTTCTTTGTTGAGGAAGAAAGAGTTTTCTTTCATTCCTTCAAAATAGATTGAACTGAAAACTCCAAAAAAAATATTAGTAACTGAAACAATCAAAACAAATACACAAAATAAAAAATATCACAATTTAATATGCTATTTTTAATTTGCTTTTCTTTCTTCACACAAACCTACAAAAAAAAAATCATGGGAATTTTTCTAGTACCCAGTAGGATTTAGGTCTGAAGTTGTTAGTCCAAGACATAGAATTTATATCAAATCTTGATTTGGAAGTATTCAAATTTGAAAGATAAGTTATGGGTATCCACACTAGTTTTTCATTGGGTCTCAAAGTATAGGTTTCATTTCTATATGGGCATTGTTTAATGTGGTGACCCTTATGATTACAATAATAACAATTAATCTGCCTAGGTTTCTTCTTTAATCTATTTCTTTTGTTTTGCTTAAAACCTAAACCATTTTTATTTTGAAAAACTTGCTGACTATTCAGCAAGTTATTCAATTTAACTCTACTGTCTAAGAAACTTTGTAACTCTTTACTCAATTTATCTATCTCACACTTGTAGGATTCACAATGTTTATAAGTAGTATTTTCAACAACCAATTGTTCAACAAGTGTGTTCAAATTAATGTTTTCTTTTTTAGTAACCTATATTCTTTTTAGCAAACCTTCATTTCTAACCTTTAGTTCCTCAAGTTCCTTGTTGACTTTGTTGAGTTCTTCCTGAGTTTTAGATAACACTTCATGCATCTTCACACATAATTCAGTGGGATCTTCATGTGATTCATCAAAGTCACTTTGTTCATCATAAGATTCATTGCTTGACTCATTCTCGTCATCTGTACCGTTTACGTATGGCTTGTAGTAGAAAACTGGAAACTGTTGGACTTTTATCTGCTCATGCTTGGCCAAAAGACAATGTTGTTCTTCTTCTTTACTTTCAGATTCTTTTTTGTATCCATAAGTGTTTTCTAGCTTGTCTATCATCTCTTTTCCTATCTTACATTCTGAAATCTTAGAGAAATGGCCAGCAGATAAAATGTTTACAATAATCCATTTTTGTTTTGAAGCAAGAGAAAAATCCATTTCTTCTTCCTCAGTCCATAGCTATTTAGATTTTCTTTGAAGAATTCCATTCACTAAAATCATAGGATAATCATACTCATTTTCAAGAATTCTTAACAAATCATAATATAAAGATTCAACAAAAATCTTAAGTTCAAATTTCTAGAAATCAAAGTTTTCATAATCAAATAGAGGTGGGTTCTTCAAGAATGAACATTCAGATAGAACAGACACATTTGATTCCATTTTGCAATTAAACAAAAATGTATCAAGAGCCATAGCTCTGCTACCAACTGTCTGGTCCCTCAAAAAAGAAATATAACAAGTAGTGGGTAAAAATTAAAATTAAATGCGTGGAATTGAATTAGATTTGGATCTTTCCCTTATCTCGTTGGAGACTTTTATATAATCGTTGTTTGTTTTAAACTAGTTCTGTGATTTAGTAGTAGATTTATAAATTAATAAAGTAGATATGTAGATATCAAGAATTAATCAAAGATAACAGAATATGCAAATGAAAATAAAAATTGAAACATAGATTTTTAAAGTGGTTCAGATTGAATTGAAACTGCAATTCAAGTCTACTCTACTTGATCTTTCATCAACTGAAAGACCTTTTCAATTGATTAAAAAAACATCAAGATTATCAAGCTCCTAAACTGCCAGTTTTACAACAAACCACAAGAAATTAACAAGCTTCTTGCTAACCTAGAAGAATTAGACACGAACTCTTCTAAACATAAAAAAAATCACAAGATTTACAAGTACTTGCTGACCTATACAAGATTTCTAAATCCCTAGAAATCACACAATAAAAACAGAGATCAAAGGTGTAAAAATACAATACTAGGTGTTTAAGATGTAAATCTCAAACAATACTAATGATAAGCTCGAATAGAAGATGATCCAGAAAGCTTGATGAAAAATATGAAGATTATCTTCAGAAAAGGTAGAAGTGAAGAAGAGAGAAATCTATGAAAAATCATTTTTTTGCTCTGAGAGAAAAAAGTTTCTCAATTGCATATGATTTGTTATTAACTCTATGGATTTCATAAGGAAAATCGTTTATATAGACAGAGCAGTTAGATGGTAGTTAGATGGTTATAACTGCCATAACCATTCTATAATAAAAAAATGGTTTGTTCGTTGATACATCGATATGGCATCGATTGGGGTCTATTATTTAACTAATGCATCTATGTGCAATCGATGGATAGTGTATTACTTTACATTGATAAATTGATATATGCATCGAAATAGTAAAAAATCAAAAGTTTCAATAAGTCAATTTGAACTATATAAATCGACGTGACTTCGATGTAAGTTTTCAAAAATTTCTTAACATATAGAAGTAGCTTCAATTTGTGTTTTGCAAAAAATTCTTGTACAAATCGATGTGACTTCGATTTATAGTGCAGAAAACTGCTTTATAAAAACTTGATTTTCTTCAAAACATTTTTTTTCTTCAAAACATTTTTTTTCTTCTTCTTTCTTTTCTGATTAAAAAAAATGGATCAACTGCTATATGAGTTTACTTACAATATAAACCTAAGTAAAAATAAAAAACAAATAATCTTCTTGCATTTGCATCAAAGATTTGTGTTCTTAATGTAACTTGAAATTAAATAGAAATTAGTAACAAATAATGAAGGAAATGATAAAACAATGAAACAAATATATTTTTATATCATCAAATAGAAATGTCTAAAATTTGTTTTTCAACATTAAAAGCAATGTGTAGCTTAGAGTGTTTTGATTAAACAACTTTTCAAAGCTAAACAATTTTCACTCTAGGGCTATCAAACACAATTTTGGTGTCATTGAAACCAGAACATCAAGATCTACAATAGCCCTAAAAAAATTTTAAGAATTACGGACAAATTCAAGATTGGGTTCTTGATTGAAATAAACCTTGGTTTTATGGTAAAACCTTGATTTCTCTCTCAATTCTGAATGAAGAAACACAATCTATATGTCTATGGACTCAAATCATCTCAATCTAGAAAAGCCCTAAACTAATTGCATGAAATAACCAATAAATCAAGAGATCCTAATTTCAAAATCTCAAACCCTTACATAATGAAATTTTGAAATTTTTTTATGCATGATAGAATACCAAATTTCATGAGTTCTTGATTTCCAAAAATTTTGGGATTTTTTATTTAAAAAATCCTTATAAAATTATAGTTAATGAACTAATTTTAAGATACAATCATAAAATAACAATTAATACAAATAATGAACTAATTTGAGATACAATATTGTCAGCAATGCTCTGATAGCACTTGCTAATAGTATTTAGAAAAAATATTAGGGGATGAATGCATACCTGATGATGATGCAGTAGAATCCATTGTTGACAACTGCAAATTGTGGGAAGAGAGATTCAACCTGCAAAACACCTTAGAGCACATAATAATTCAAAAATAGAGAGAGCTAGGGAGAGAACTAACTGAGAGATAAAAGCATCAATGTTTTTAGGGTTTAGGATTAATATATAATAAAACTCCCTCTCTCTCAAGTCAGTTTTGTGATAGAAAACTAACTGACCACTGAGGGGCTACAAGTTGAAACCTTTACCCAATAGGCTTGTGTGTAATCTAACATATCTTAGATTACACACAATTAATCAAGGCTCAATCTGTTCTGCGTTTAGCATTGATCACTTAATTAAGTATGTTAATGTCCTAATGATTAATTAAATCTAATAGACAATAATAATTAATTAAAATTAATTCAATATTTTCCCATCTAACAGATAATCCTAACTAACAAATAATCTATGGCATTTTATACTTTACAAGAGTTCATCAATATTTTCTCACATGTTTCTATCCTTATCCATTATTATTATTTTTTATTTTACCACAATCTAATTAAAGGGTGGTTAGTTTGTGAAGAGATCTTCCTGTATACTTCAGCTATAACACTTAAATTTGTAATGTTATATATATCGCAAAATTGACAAATAAATTATAAAGTTGATAATTATTTTCCATGTATTAAGTGAGCAAAAAAATATATTATAATTGAAGCATGCAAAACTTCTCAGTTTCTGAGAGCACTGAGAGATACATGAGTCATTTTCATTGTGAGAGCATTGACATGTACATAAATTCATTTTCCAAGTGTTTGAGTTTGAAAATAGGACATAATGGTGTGAATGCTGAGAGTGGGATTGCATTGAGTGATGGTGACAATTTTCCTAAGAAAATTATAGAATTAAAAGGTAGAGAAATCACCATCTCCATCTGGTTTGTTAAAGTTGTCGATTGGGCTTTAAGGCTATGATAGTGAAAGTTGGCAACGACGTGAGGTGTTCACTCATGAAGAACGTGAGAAGCGGAGATTTTTTTACATCCTAGTCTTTTATTTTTTTTTTATAATAACAGTAATTAATCTAATAGACATGCAAGAAATTGAGATCAAATATAAAATGCAAAAGAAAACAAAACCATCTAGAAGATATCCAATATTATTGAAATAAGAGATTTGAAACTTATCAAAATATTTGAATACAACTCGTTAACATTATCTTTTCGATAACAATTTGATACTGTTATAGGCAAAAATAGTCTTAAGAGAATGAGACGAACTCAATTCCGTCAAAGGCCAAATCACCCAGCTCACTAAGGATGCCCAGCGAGCTCCACCTCACTCACTGCCAAATAGCGATACAGTGAGGTGATCATAAGACTAGTTCGTCAAGTAGTCAACCATCCTCCACAAACTTGCTACTCCACCACAATAGCATTGAGCTCGCTACAGTGATCCCGAGCTAGGAATCCCAACTCGGGATGATAAACACCTCGCACAATAAAGTAACATTCAGCAGTGGATGCATACAAATGCAGGTTCACAGCTGACAGAGGGGTCCCACCTCACAAGCAGAAGCTTGTATCAACTGAATTGCAAAAGATTTACTATCTTTTCTATTTATTTCTTGATGTAACACAATTGTTGCTTGTAATTAATGCATGTAACTCTTCATCTCTCTATAAATAGGATTGCATTATTAGAATAGGTGAGAGGCGAGAAACTCATATGTCACAACTCTATAAAATTCCCTTTCAAATATCAATAAAAGCACCACCGTGGACGTAGGGTTTGGTACTGCCCAAATTTAGCTGAACCACGTTAAAAGCACTGCCTCAGTCCTCTTCCTTCTTCCTCTCCAGTCATCTCCCCCATACTTCGGAAGTAGCATCGAATCTGCGAATTCACTCCCGTTGGCTGGAATCTAGTACCCTCTGTATGAACCAAATTCCAACGTCAATAGATACATCCATAAAAAATACATGCTGATAATTTTTTTGACAAATATGATTTTTTTTTTAACAATTTAATTCATTTGAGTTATAATTTTTTAAAATAGTACTTATAACACGTATATCCATACAATTAAGTTATAATTTTTTATAAGGAAATTGCACAAAATTCTTCTACATTGCATACTAGATAAATATAATTAAAATAAATTAACTTATTCACTCACCTTCTTGTTTAAAATTTTGACAATTGCTGATGTAAATTTAAGTATTCTCAGTGATAGATTCATGGATCAGTGAAGGACCAAGATATATATAAACTTTTGAAAATTACAAAAAAAAAAAAAAACTCTTCTATTTAAAGCGACAGTTATGTGAGACAAAGGACACAAGTGTTTTTCAAAATGATTAAGCATTAAGAATTTGTAGGTGGCTTTTGGAATTTCCAGTAAAGTGATGAAATGCATAGAAAAGTTTATTTACCAGCAGCCATAGGTACTTAGTGTTTCTGAAAGAAATCTATTAATGGTGGATTTTGATTCTGTCAGAATCTAGCCAATAGAAGTGGTTTTTGTGGGACTCAAACTATAATCTAGTTATTAATGCAACTAATATGAAGAAGAAAATAGGAAAAGGAAGACAATCAACAAAGAAATGAAGCTTTGAACGTGGTTCGGCCAAATTCAGACCCTACATCCACGGTAGTGTATTGATATGGAAGAATTTCTATAGAGTTTTAGTATGATTTTCTAGGCTTAGCTACTTATAGAGTGCTCATTCCTCCTATTTATAGAGGGGATGAGGTTCAAATAGTAATTTTATAAGTTAAAAATATGTTACATCATGCAGTGTATGTACAAGACAAAACATATCCTTCAATTCGACTCTTGTAGATTATTTTATGTGGATGGGACCCTTATCTACTAGATTTGAGACCTAATGTGAGTCTATCCATCATTCTATCTTACTGATCTTTTAGCTGGACCATGCGCCGAGTCTTGCAAGTTGATATGCTTAGCACAGAGTTGTGCTAGCTTTCTTCCAACAAAGCGAGCTTAGCTTTTGGCTAGGCAAGCTCTAACGAGCTGTCTCTCTAGCTTTGGGCCTTACTTGTACCTTAGCCTTGTGATTAATGAGGTGGACTTACTTTTGTGAGCTGGGCTATCTCTAATTAGTCCTCGGTCTTCGCTGGGCTTTTGCCTTTCTATTACGTGAGATTGGATTTTGCCCATAACAAATTCTTTTTTTTATTAACCTTAAAATATTTATACTTTAGTTCATTTTAATATAGTTACATGGTATGTAAATATATAAAATTTAATGTATTTCTCTCATGGCCCAATTCATGGCAAGTGACCGACGTAGAAGATTACTGTTAGGAAGCCATTACAAGCCTAACAATGCAGTAACATTCTTGATGTAACACAACTTTAACATAAAATACTATTAGATAGTTGTATTTATTAAATGCTTCATTGGATTTCTACAGAAAATCCGTCAGAGTTTCCTTTATTTTTTAGATTCAGGGCACTCGGCCAATACAACAGACAAGGGCTACATGCCCTACACACAACCTGTACAACAAAAACAAGGACCACAGATGCCTAGGCAACACAATTTATACAACCTCTTGGGCAACAACCAAACAAAATCACATGCACAACTCAACTATGCCAACTACCAAGAACACACCACTAGTATACCTTTAAGCTCTACACAAAGGAATCCACTTAGTCAAGGAGTAGAATCTGGGCCAGGCGAAAGAAGGTGAAAGGTGGGGGTGGCCTTAAGCTCTGAAAAACAAGAAAGAAAGCGGAGTGTGCTTCCCAGAAACTTAGTGAATAGATAATCCCTTGGAAAAACCAAAATTTAATTTGCAATTCATATTAAGAATTTAAGTAGTGAAACATGCATTTGCGAAAATATAATCAGCAGTTTAAAAAAAATAATCTAAAAATTTAGAAGCTTCAAATCCTTAAAGGAATCAAATCAATAAATATAGTAATCAACAAGTTAAAATATGAAGTAGTGTATAACTTTATGAGAAATATTCATCAAGATATAAACACAGGAAAATCATTAAGATCTATTAAAACTTTCAATATTCACGTATAAAAAAAATTCTGGATTTTCTAAATGCAATTGGAATGCAAAGGATAATTCCTAAATGTAATCATTCCTAATAGATATCAGATATCATCATGCACCATATGCTCCTATCAAATGTACTCTCCTTATTCATTCAATAGGTATATTCTAATCACAAGTGCACTTGGAAGTTCTCCAAAGGAATTTCCAATAGATTCAGGTTTTCAAAAGCAAGTAATAAATTAAAAAAATATATATTATACTACCAAATATATCCAAAAATAAGGAGCAAGTTCCAATTAGTTCATGAATTTAGTGAATAGAAAATAGTGTTATTCATTTTATGTACCATATCGTTCAAAAATATTAGAAATCCAATATCATGACTTGATGCGGTCACTAGTGCTATAAGCAATAATTATTGTAAAATGAATAAGTTTGCTACTACAATTCGTTTTCTTATATATATATATATATATAACATATGATTAAAAATTTTGAGACAAGCTCACATCAATATTCCAGTTGCTAAGAAATTGTAATATTCCATATAACAATTTTTTTTTAAAAAAATGGGATTCATAAAAAAAGAGGATTATCTACTCATCTTTAAAAACAATATGATTCTAAAAATCCTCTCTCTTCTTTGTTCTCTCTTTTTTTTATCACATAGACCCTAATAACGAGATCTTCATCTGACTCAAAAATCTGCATCAAATTTAGATTAGCATCCATTAATTATCTACATCTGGTTTTAAATCACAAGAAAATCAAATGCAAAAGAGTTTACAAAGGATTTACCATCAACTGACCAAATGAAGGGAAGAAGAAGATAGATTGGCTTGCAATGGCCTAAGAAGAGCCAGTTCAGCCAAAACCTAGCTGAAGAAACTAACCTGCCAGAAAAAAACTTGCTAAAAAGAGAGGCTACAAAGTAACAAGGGTTGGTCTTGAAACTCCATCCTAACTATTCCCACGCCAACACCAAGAACAAGCCACTAGCAAGCTAATCGAAAAGCTACTAAATGGAGAGATCACTGAGAACCCAGCCCACTCTCGAGCTAAAGAACACCAAAAAGAAGAGGAAGAAGTAGTTGCCAATCGATCCATTAAGCTAATCGAAGAAAGGAGGAAGCTAGGCACCGAAGATGCCCTATTGCTAATCGGTTTCAGCTGAAACAAATGTTGATCCAGAGAACTAGTTAAAGGAATGGAAGCCAAACCAGAAGAGAAGGAGAAGAAGTTAAACAACAACATAGAATGACCGGAGAAGAAGAAAGAAGATGGAAAATAGAGCAAAGGTTTTTAGGAGAAAAAGTGAGAGCACCAAGGTAATTGGGAAAAAAAGAAGAAAAAGAAGAAAAAAAGAAAAAAGAAAAATAAAAGGAAGAAAAAGGGAAAATTGCACTTTGGCCATAACATAAATTGAAAATACTTGCTATATTCCACTAGATTTCAAATTTTCCAATAGCAAATACACATTCTAAACAATTGATTATATACTTCTAAAACACAATTTTTATAAACTTGCTACTAATCTAATTCACTTGTTAAAGTGTTACAAATTCTCCCCCATAAAAGAATTCATCCTCAAATTCCATAAGCAAAGTTGTACAGGATCAAAATGAAACATTGGACTAACAACTAAAGTTAAGGCTGCAATGACATTAGAAAGGAAAGTTCATACTAATAAGCTATTTAAACAAATAGGGATATTTGTCCTTCATAATTAGCTCAAATTCCTAAGTCATCTATTTTTTAACATGGCTTTCCCACGAAACTTTCATAAAAGAATATTCCTTTGAGTAGAGTTTTCTAATTTGCCAGTCAATTATAGCTATGAGAAGCTCCTCATAAGTTAGATGAGTATCCAACTCAACTGGAATTTTGGGAAGGATGTGAGATAGATCTAGGACATACCTCTTCAACATAGATACATGGAAAACACGATGCATACTCTTCAATTTTGAAGGTAAGTTTAGCTTATATGTCATTATGCCTATTATCTTCATTATGGGAAATAGACCTATATACCTAGGACTTAACTTGCGTTTTCTACCAAATCTCATCAGTCGTTTCATAGGTAATATTTTCAAAAGCATCTGGTCATGCATCTAGAATTCCAAGTCCCTCCTTCTCTTATCTGCGTAGGACTTTTGATAGCTTTGAGCTATTATTGACTTTTCTCTAATGATCTTGACCCTTTCATTTGCCTTCTACACCAAGTCTGGGCCTAACAACTTTGCCTCACCTATTTCAAACCATCCAATCAGAGAACTTCATTTTCTCAAGCACAATGCCTCAAAAAGAGCCATTTGAATGGCAGAGTGATAACTATTGTTATAGGCAAATTCAATCAAAGGGAGATATTACTCACAGCTACCCTCAAATTCCAACACACAAGCTTGAAGCATATCTTCTAAAACTTGGATTGCTCTCTTAGACTGACCATTGGTTTAAGGGTGGAAGGTAGTACTGAAGTGAAGTTGTGAACCCAAGATATCTTGAAATGATCTCCAAAATCATGTGGTGAGTTAAGTACCTCGATCAAATATGATTAACAATAGAACTCCATGTAGGAATACAATCAAATCTAGGTACAATTAGGTGTATTGAGATCCTGAATAAGTAGTTTTCACTAAAAGAAAATGGGCACTCTTGGTTAAATGATCAACAATTACCTAAATGAATCAAAGCCCTTTGGAATCCTTAGCAGTCCAGTAAAGAAATCAATGTTAAGTCTTTCCCATTTCCATTTAGGAATCTCCAAGTTCTAGTGTAGTCTTGTAAGTTTCTAGTGTTCAACTTTCACTTGCTAACATGTGAGGCATCAGGAGATGAAATGCACTATATCAAGCTTCATTCCTTCACACCAATAGCCTATCTTTAAGTCTTGACACATCTTGTTACTACTACAATGCATAGCATAAGATAAAGAGTGAGCTATATATATAAGTTGTTATCATAGATTAGCAACTTTAGGTGTCCATATATGTCCATGATAAGTTAATTCTCTCCTATTATCTATCACCAAGCCAAAATTTGATTCCTTCTTCATTTCGTCAAGCAACCTGTTTATATCCTCTTTCGAAGCCTATGTGGACATGATTTGATCAACAAGGGGAAATTGTACCTATATATGAGCCATAAGTATCCCAGGCTCTAATATTTGCAATTACATTCCACAGGCTTCCACCTTGTGCATTTCTCGAATGATCGGCCTTCTATGGACATCAATATGAGTATGACTTCCCATAGACTTTCTACTAAATGCATTGACTACTACATTGGCCTTGCTTAGATGATACAGAATAGAGCAATTATAGTCCTTTACTAGCTCCATCCAGCAACGTTGCCTTGGGTTCAGGTCTTTCTACTCAAAGATATACTTTAAACTCTTGTGATTAGTGCAGATCTTACATGTCTCACCGTATAGATAATGGCACCAAGTCTTTAATGTAAACACTACTATAGCCATTTCCAAATTATAAGTAGGATAATTCTATTCATGCTTCTTGAGTTGCCTTGATGCATAGGCTAGAACTTTGCCATGCTACATTAAAATGCACCCAAGACTAATCCTGGAGGCAACATAATAAATGGTATAGTTACTGTTACTGGTGGGTAAAGCTAGTATTGGTGCCTTAGTCAAATACTCCTTAAGTAACTAAAAACTTACTTCACAAGAGTTAGACCATACAAATTTGGCATGTTTTTGAGTCAATTTAGTCAATGGAGCTGAAATCCAAGAGAAATCCTTCACAAAACACATTAATACCTAGTCAAACCCAAAAAGCAATGAATTTCTATCACTAAGGTGGGCCTAGGCCAATTTTAGACTGTTTCTGCCTTCCTCGGATCCACACTAATATCTTCCTTGGAAACTAGCGTCCTAGAAAAGTGACACTAGACAACCAAAACTCACATTTTGAAAACTTGGCATACAATTGATCCCTCTAAGAGTTTACATAACTATCTTGAGGTGCCATTCATTAGCTTGGTCACTACAGGAATACACCAAGATATCATCAATGAACATGATTACAAATTGATCCAGGAAAGGTCAAAAAATCTTGTTCATCAAGTCTATGATAGCTACAAGAGCATTAGTCAATCCAAAAGACATCACCAAAAGTTCATAATGACCATACCGAGTGTGAAATGTAGTTTTTGGGATGTCTTCCTTCCTAATTTGCAACTTGTGATAACTTGAAAGTAGGTCATACTACAACATTTCTGGCCTTTGGCAACAGCCAACAATCATTGCCTAAAATGGAAAAACTATTGCCTATAAGAATAGGCAACAATTTTTTACTGTTCTCTTATCAAGCATTACCTATTCTTTTAGGCAATGGTTTTTTTATGGTTTTTGGCAATAGACAATAAAACCATTGCTTATTCTACAATTATCGGCAACAGTTTTTATCTTATGTTTTAGCAATGATTTTTTAACTAGTACACAATGGTTATTAACCGTTGCTAAATGCAATAGGCAATGGTTTATTGGACAATAGGCAACGGTTTTTTATAAATAAACAATACCACGGTACATATTAGGCAACGGTTTTTTAAACATATAAGCAGCACTTATGAACTATTGTTGGATTGAATTGGCAACATTGTTTCATAAATGAATAACAACAGGGTGTGAAATAGGCAATGATTTTTTACTACTAGAATTGATTACCTAATCGATTCACTAATGCATATTCATTTACAAATCAATTTATAAATCGATTCAAGAAGATTTGTTTATGAAAATTTGTTTGTTCAAGGTTGGGAATTTTGTGTGAATCAATTACTTAATCGATTTACAAAGGCAATGATTTTTTACTGAGTGAATCAATTACCTAATTGATTCTTGTTGATATTCATATACAAATCGATTTTCAAATCTATTCAAGAAGATTTAATTTTTGTTATTCATATACAAATTGATTCTAGAATCAATTCATAAAGGGTTGAATTGATTATGTAGTTGAATCTTTTGGTTATTGTAACATGCACAATCAATGCATCAATTAATTTATTCCATTCTATGAAAAAGGAATTTCCAATCACTCTAATAGTCAATACATCAATTAATTTATCCCAAATTTGAAGAAATAAATCCTAAACAACAAGATAAATGTAAAGAGAATTAATTGTA
>JANHAO010012440.1:0-16391 GCA_026873985.1 Saraca asoca | reverse complement strand
CAAAGCCGGATTCTTGGCAACATCACAAGCGAAAACAGGCGATGCTTGGCCTGAAACTTGGTGAGTAGAATACAGAACAATGGCAGTGAGACATGAGAAACAGAGTAAAACAGAGCTTACTCTGTTTACAGAGAAGAAGGCCATTTTGATTCTATGACCTTCAAACTCAGTGAAAAAAAAAATGCAGAGTGAAAGAAGAATCAAATGGGTATTTTTATAAGGAATCAAACTGGCTATATCTCATCATATGGAGTGAAGAAGAAGCAAAGAAAAGTACCCAAAAAAAAAAAAAAACCACGTTGTTTTTTAGCAGCCCGTGATAGATAATTGGGAAGGGAAATGAAAAAATGGAAACTTCAAATGCTATTAAATGCTTTTGTTTTTGGCTTGAAACCAAAAGTCAGAAAATCTTAAAAAAAGAAAAATCTGAGAACAATCTAACACAAGTTGACCAGAAATCAGAAACGCATTGTTCTTATTTTAAGTCATTGAAGGTGTATCCATACGTGTATATACATAAAACACTGTTTGTATATAGTGTAGATGTTGGTTTTATTGTAAATTGGTGGAGAAATGGAGTTGTGAGTGTGTTAGCTGAGACAGTGAATCACGTGAGCTAGAGAGATGTGGCTTGTAGGCTTCTGGTTAGTGAGAGAAGCTGAGCTGAGTGGTGAGAAGAACAAGAATTGGACATAAAAATTGCATGGAAAAAAGGGTAAGATTGCGTCAATGAACAGTGCAGGGAGAAGTGAATTTTGTGATTGCAAGTCCCAAGTTGGACTTTAGTCTGCATTAATATAAATGGACTGGGAATGGGGGCCTTGTCATTTTCATGGACAATGCCAATTGCACAAGAATTACAAAGTATTTAAAGTCATATTAAATAATTTATAATTCTTTTAATTATAATTTTTCAATATTTTGACATATAAATTCAATATGATTAAAATTTTATTATATATGTAATTTTAAAAAATTATAAATAAATAAAATTACAAACATTACTTAGGTTTTAATGGAGAAAAATAAAGGAGGAGTTATCAGAATCACTCTCTCTCCTTGAAGAAAAAATCCATTAAAATGTTTCAAGGATTGTACGCATCGTTATTGATAACAAATTAAAATCCTCTTATGTTGGACTCATTATTTTTTAAGTTGGCCAATCACTTTAGTATTCTTTATTTGAAATTTGTTGTTATCGTTGTTATTATGAATTTGATGGCATTAAAGTATAGAGTTTAGTGATGGGAGGTGATTGAATTTTCAAGGCACCCAAGGAGAAGTTTCTTTTCTGAACTTCTATTTTTTTTCCCCTTGCTTTCATTTCTTGCAAACCAAAAGAAAGGGATGGGAGCAAATTGAAGCAAATGGAGAATTATTTGTAGTGTTGTCAAATGATAAATTTTGCTATAAATTATTAAGATTATTGATTATAGTAAATTGTAAGATTATAAGAGTAAATAGCATTCGGATTTTTATTTTTTATTAATAATAATTCAAATTTTTAATGTATATTTGTAAGTCATGGTTTGTTGAATTTTCTTGTGGTTTTGATTGGACAATCCTCCTGGTTTCCTGACTGATGTATTATTAGCCGAAGCTTAAATTCATGTTGATCATATAACGAGCTTCTGCCTACCCTCCAAAAGAAAAACCAAATGCTTCCGCAATGCCTTGTATTCTTGTGGATCAATTAGTTATCAAGTTTTCAAAAAATTTGTCTTCTTAGAAAATTTAATTGTGTTCAAAATGCATGTTTTTGTTGCTAAAAATATTTTTTTCCCCTGAGAAAACAGATATGCCATCTTGAATTCACCCTTCTTTTCAACCAAAAAAAAAAAAAATCTATTTCTATCGTGAATATGAGATAAGAAGATTTCTATTTCTATTTCTATTTTTAAATCCAAACACTAAAGTAAAAAATATATATTCTCCAAAATTAAAATAAATATTTTCTTAATTATAATTATATGAGTACTCAAAATTTAATGTTATTTTAAATGATTATAACAATAGAATTACTTAAAATTGATATGATTTTAATCCGTAATCAAATGTGAAACGTAAGAAAGACTCTAGACCTCAAAGCAATGTTTAATGATTGATTTTACAATAAAAAATACAAATAATCCCTCTAAAATAAAGTTTAGAATCATATAATCCCTAAATTTTTAAATCTTACAAATAATTTTATGAAGTTTATATAAAATTAAAAATATTAAAATTTCAATTAAAAATATAAATAAAAAGACATGTAGGTCACTTATAATTCTTTCTAACTATTTTTTATGTCCACTTCAATCAATTTTGTGGGTGAATTTTCTTCTGAACTTGTTGACGATGAAATCTGATTCGACCA
The DNA here is from genome assembly GCA_026873985.1 of Saraca asoca. Classification (NCBI taxonomy): domain Eukaryota; kingdom Viridiplantae; phylum Streptophyta; class Magnoliopsida; order Fabales; family Fabaceae; genus Saraca; species Saraca asoca. The sequence goes on along the minus strand of JANHAO010012440.1, from coordinate 14,032 downwards.
AGAAGATGTGGAAACCGAATCTAGCAAACCAAAAAATTCAGTAAACCCCAAATTGCAATCTGATTGAGTGTGAAAAGAGAAAGAAGTGAAGAAGGAGAGGAAAAACAAAGAGAAAAGGGAGAGGGAATTTTTAACGTGGTTCAACTAAAGTTCATTGATCGACCTCTATGTCTACGGTAGTTTTATTTCTTAGAATATTTGAGTGTATAGTATACAATTTATAGTTTCTCTATATTGCAGAGTATGTTCTCTTGAGTCTAAAATTGGCTTTCTCTATCTAAGTTCCTCCCTCCTTGCACACCATGCTTAACCCCTATTTATAGTTGTTAAGATATACAATCTAGTGTATTTCATAAAAGGAAAAATAATAAATTAATGGTAAGTTGATTCTAGCAAGTTGTTGCCTACAAGTTGGCCATGTAAATTGGCCATGCAAGTTGGTTCCCTTCTCAGGTTTAACCAAAGTAAGTTTTTCAGAAGATGGCTGAGGTGCCATGTTTCTACCCACGGGATTGTCAATCAACCTGAAACCATCACCTTGACCTTTGTCCTGCAATCTAAGCTCATGGCTGGTAATCTAGTGTCTTTGTTCAGTGACCTTAATCTTGGACGAGTTAGGTCTTATCCAATTAGACTCATCTATTGGGCTTTTGCTAGCCCATTTGTATAGATCTAAAAATACCCATAACATTAGTCCTCCAATCTCAATTCGTTTTGCGGATTGGGAGCTGAACTTTTACTGGCAAAAGCTGATAATCGTAATCTACAGTGCTATCATTCAGACTTATTGTCTTACTACTTTATTCGTGCCAAATCATGCATTTAATGCGCATGCTTTATAGCTATTGGCGTGGCAGCCTTACTTTTTACTGGATTGTTTGATCAAGAGTAATTGGATAGTCTCTAGATTCACTGATGAAGCCGGACTAATCTTATATAAGATGTGGAGAACCTTGTTCTCTTTTTCATAGGATGGTCTGATGGGTGCATTGGTTGAGCCCCCCATGTTTTTGATGATCTGGATCTTTGATGAAGTGCTACGAGACGTGTATAGCCTACTGCATAGGAAGTTTCCATGGACAATTCCTCTTTGAGGATCCTGGGAATTTTTGTACAAATTTCATAACCTCCTCATGGTGATGCTAATGAATTTAGCTCTTTCACTTTTGTTCTTTGGCTTCCTTGCATGGTGAATTAATCATTTGATTTCTCCAAATACCTAGGGGCAATAAGGTTGAAGGAAGAGCTCTTAACTTGGAAGAAGGACAAGAAAAAGCTTGAGCAATTTGCTTGCTCATTGATCTCCTAACTCACCATGATTTAGTTCTTTAAAGCCAGCCTTCCTTTCAGGGCATAATAGTTGTAGGCTCATTTTGACTTGTATTCTTGAATCTTTATGTATAAGTCCACCTCATTGAATGAGGTTTTTAATGAAAATTTTCATATTTCCTTACTTTTCCAAGTGCATGATGTTGGATGTCTTGTATATCATAGAAGATAACATGTAGGCTGTCATGAATAGATTTCTTCAAATCACAGCTAAATAAATATTAAATAATTTGAATGACTAATCAGTCGTACTAATTCATCTCAATTGCCTATAAATTTAAGCACCAGAATGCCTCAACTGGTAGTGAGTTTGAGCACTGAAGTGCCTTGGTTGGTAATGAGTTCGAGTGCTGGTAATTCGCATGAGAGCTACACCTTCAAACTTTAGGTCACACGAAAGCTGCACTTTCAAGTATTAAGTCACATGAGAGCTACGCCTTTAAGTTTTGGGTTACACGAAAGTCACACCTTCAAGTATTAGGTTGCACGAAAGCTGCGCCTTCAAGTATTAGGTTGCATGAGAGTTGTGCCTTCAAGTATTAGGTCACATGTATGCAGTGCCTGAGAGTTGGCCGTATGCATGCTGGCAATCTGGTTACCCAAGTAGATCACACCACAACAATCATGTTGCTCAGTAGGTCATGTCATAGTGATCTTGTTACTCAATGGGCCATACCATAGCAATCTTATTGCTTAGTAGGCTGTAAGAGTGTGACTTTGCCAACAATCTTATTACTCAAGCAGGTCGTAAGAATGTGAATCTACCAGTAATCTTATTACTTAGGCAGGTCGTAAGAATATGACTCTGCCAGCAATCTTATTGCTGAGGCAGGTCGTTAAAGCGTGCCCTAGTAGGTAATGAATCTTAACGCCTTAGCACCTCAGCTGGCCTTAAGTCTCAACTAGAAATGAGCTTTGTGCTACCAATTTGAATTCTATTGAAATCTTATTCAAAGATCTAGTAAACACATATATGAATATATAATGGGATAATATTACAAGATAAAAAAAGATAAGTTGAAATTTATTAAAAGCACGAGTGTAGACGTTCAACACTTCATTATTTTCTTTTTAGCTTGCTTCTAAGTTAAAATATGATTTTCATTGAAAGTGCCTGTTCTTGGTCAGTTGCCCGTTGGGGCTGTGGTTATGCAGGCTACTGGGGCTGCTGAGGTCATTATCCTAAAGGTTGCATTACATAGTCTTTCAGGCAACCTCTCTTGATGAGATCCTCGATGGCATTATAGAGGGCCCAGCATTCTGATGTATTATGCTCATCTTCATTGTGATAGGTATAAAACCTATCCCTAGTTATCTCTGAACCTATTGGAAGTCCTTAGGGGCTTGGGCTTCTTGAAGTCCTCCCTATCCTTTTCTACTGCAAGGATCTTATCTTGGGTATCTAATAGGATGTTATAGTTGTTATGTTGACCTTGATACTTAGGTCACTTATTCCTAGACTTCTTCGCAGTTTGATTATTGTCTTTCGGACTCTCGTTGCTCCTTTTTTTATTCTAAACAAAGCTGCTCACTTCGCCTTTCGTTTGAACTTCTTTGTACCAAAAGTTTCTTCCCATCTGATCTATTTGGTAGCTTGTTCATAAAACTTGTTCAAATCATTTACTGGAGATTTGTATATGCTTTTATATAACTTTTCATCCTTACAAAGTCCCGCTGAACACAATTAGGATACTTTCATCAGATGGATTCTCCACATTATTGACCTCATGCCTAAACTGAGTGATGTAATGTTTTAGTTATTCATTCTTCCGCTGAAAGACCATTGAGAGGTGGCAGGATGGTGCGAGTTACCTTCTCAGCACCTTATATTGGTTGATGAATTTATTTTTGCATTCATCCCAACTATGAATGCTGTAAGCTAAGAGACTCTAAACCATATTTAAGGTATGTCTCCTAGGGTGACTAGGAAGACACGACATTTAACTAATGGATTAGTCGTTTGAAAATCCATCTAGACATTGAATGCATCTAGATGGTCGTATAGATCACTTTCCCATTATATTAAGAGATTGTGGGGATTTTAAATTTGTGAGAGACAAAATGTGTCTCTATTTTTCTAGTGAAAAGAATCCTTTCCTCGTATTGATCTTGGCTACTCTGAAATGAAGGATGCTTCTCTAATTGTTTTATCCTCTAAAGCAGCTCTGTTATTACTGAATCTCATGTTTAAGATCTCTGGCTGGAAGTTTGTTGGCTATTTTTACATCCTTGGTCATGGGAGTAACGACTTAAGGTATGTCCCTAGCTGGACCTACTCGAGCCTTCCACTCGATGCGAGCTCGCACATCACTAACCATCATGGTCATCACGAGCTCGACAAATCTTTAATCTTGTTCGTGAATGGGAGGAACAAGCTGAATTAGTGCACTGAGGTTCTCTTTTAGGTGTAGTGGCCTCAGCTTGCTTTGGTATGCCTAAGGCTTGCGCCTATGTTAGCACCTTGACTGCCTTATTCAGTTCTTTCACTATGTTCTCAAATGTTTCCTAATGTTGGTGCAACGTTTGCATTTCGCCAATCTCGGTAACAATAGTAGCAGGTTGGTATTGGGTCGTGAAGGGCAAGCTGATGGTGATACCTGAAGTAGGGATGGTAGAAGTGTTCATCGCAAGAAAGACTAATTACTGCTGCTATTGCACATGACTTTCCAGCTAGTTAGCCAAAGTGTTCAAACTTCTAGTGGTTCTTCCTCTAGCCATGGAAAGTTAACTAGAATACAATATAGGGCCTTTCCTCTAGCACCAAAATATTGACAGTGGAATCCAATTCGACTAAAAAGATGTGGAAATCAAATCCAACTAACCAAAAAGTTCTGTAAACCCTAAACTGTAATCTGGTTGAGTGGAAAAAGAGAGAGAGGAATAACAGGGTAAAGAGGGAGAAATAGTTTTTAACGTGATTTGGCTAAAGCTAGTTGATCGACCCCTACGTCCACGGTAGTATTATTTCTCAAAATATTTGAGAGTATAGTATACAATTTACAGTTTCTTTATATTGCAAAGTATGTTCTCCCAAGTCTAAAATTGGCTTTCTCTATCTAAGTTCCTCCTTCCTTGTACAACATACTTAACCCCTATTTATAGTTGTTGGGATGTACAATCTTAATGTATTATAAAAAAAGGAAAAATAATAAATTAATGGCAAATTGATTCCAATAAGTTATTATCTGCAAGTTGGCCATGTAAGCTGATCATGCAAGTTGGTCTCATTCTTGGGTTTAACCAAAGTAAGTGTTCTGAAAGATGGCTGAGGTGGCATATTTCTATGTGTGGACTAGAACTCATTGTCAATCGACCTAGAGCTACTGCATTGACCTTTGTCCTACGATTTGAGCTCGTTGCTAGTGATTTGGTGCCTTTGTTCAGCAACCTCAGTCTTGGACGAGCTAGGCCTTATCCAATTGGACTTTTATCAGCCCATTTGCATAGATCCAGAAATACCCATAACAGAACTAAATTACTATTCATAATGATTAAGTTTTTAATACATTTAATGTATGATTGAAAGTAAGCATTCTAAGCAAATTAGTATTGAAGTTCAACTGGATTGCACTTAGCGAGGTACGATATATGTTTCTTTTATTTTTTTTCATCGCTTCTTCAAGTTTATTACAATAAAAAAATTAGTTAGAAATAGCCGCATGTTATTTGTAAATAAGGCTGAAAATAAATCAAATCAACTCGTGAATCATTCACGATCAAACTCGAAAATTGACTTTATAAGTTAGGTCATGAACCAAATAGGAAAATGGCCCTTTTCTAAAGAATCAAATTCGATTTATGATTAGTTTAACTCGTTTAGTTCATAAACCAACTTGATAAGTTAATTATATTTATAGATATTTCTTAATAATATTTATAAAATAAATTATGATATTAAATATAATATTATATAGTGTATTTAAATGAATATAAATAACATTTTTTATATACTTAAACTAAACGAACCAATAAGATGAGCTAATGAATCATAATATAAGTGGATTTTGTTCATTTTGATTCAGATTTGTTTATTTAAGAGTTTGATTTATGTTATTAGATCGAAAGAGTTATCAAGTTAAATCAAAAGGTGTAATAATAAAATATTTTGGTTCATTTGTACATGAGTCAAACCAAATTCATTCAAATTGAATTGAGGTAGTCACAATTTTACCCATATCCAATTCTATTCATAGAATTTGAAATTTCAAGGGGGATTAAGTAATTTTATCATTGTTTTAGGGAGTTATTTGTATTTTTACCAATTATATATATATATATATATATGAGATAAATCTGATATAGGCATACCCTATAGGCTGAGTGAAGCCGATGAAGTCGGCTAAAACTACAGCTGGATAGACATGCCGTGAAGAAAATGACAGTCGGCCAGTGATTGGTGGATAAGATTACTGCAGCCAACTCAGCTTCTGACTTTTGTCGTTAAGACTTTTGAGCCAGTGACGGTCTCACTGAGGAGTAATGTTCCGGTGGACTCGAGCCCTCGCACGCGCTTCCTTACGGTCCAATCATAAGACCGTAACAAGTTCGTATGAGTGGAGCCCGCATAATACAAGAGCATCACGGTAAATTGTGGGGTCCAACCGGATTGGGTAGCCAACCAGTAGGTGCTGAGGTAAATCTTGCCCCGTAAAACACCCACTACATCCGTCTCTCATGAGCAGGTGAAGTGCCTAACAATGGCTCATAAATATATATAAATATATATTTTTTCACTCCCAGATGAAATTAATTTTATATAAAAAATAAGGAATTATAGTATTATCAGTTTTATTTTTTAAAATTTTATTATTATTATCAGTTTCTTGATAAAATAAATAAGATTGGGCTGAAAGAATTGAATATCGATTGAAGTGAAACACATGTTAACTTTTAAATATCATCTAAATAAATACCTAAAGTAAATAATCCTTAGGCTCATAACATTGGTCATATCACTCACAATATTCAAGTATAATGGAAAATTTTCAATTAAAATTAAGGTTAATTTATTGCAAAGAAAAATATTTTCTAACAGAATAAATTCATTCACGTGTATTTATGGTTATAAAATATTAATATAATAAAAAATATTTTATTTATTTAATATTATCAATTGAAAGTATGATAGAAAATAATATATATTATTTCAAAAAAATGTTATTTTCTTTCTCTACTATGATACTATGTATTATTTTTATTAATAACTTATGTAATTAAGTCATTTACTTATATATTGTTGACGGTGGATTTCGATTCGGACCAAATCCAGCTAACGGGAGGGAGGTTCGTGAGGACTCAAACTACAATTCGGTTGAACAAGTAATGAGAAATGCAGAAAACGAAAGATGCAAAAGGAAGAACAAGATGAACTTAGGAGGTTTTTAACGTAGTTTGGTCAAAATTGAGCAGCACCGGTCTCTACGTTCACGGTAGCATTTTATTACTTCTTGTGAAATTTCTATAACGTTTCAATACAATATTTCTTGCTTGATTCACGGGGATCTCCTTCCTCTTATTTATAGAGGCTGAAAGGTTACAAGAGTAATTTTATATATTGTATTTTTGTTACATCAGATAATAAATGTATAAGACAGTCTAGACTACTGTGAAATGACTTCTACAGGTTGCTAGCTAATTTCTGTTGAATACTTTCTGCCGATGGTTCCGCGCAGTCTGATTCTGTGAGATGACATGTTTGTCCCGATCTTGGCGAGCTTCTGAGTGGCATTTCATCTCGCTTAGCCAAGGTTCTTGACTCAGGGTTGCTTCTGTCCTTTGGTAGCAAGGTCGAACTCATGAGATCGTATGCTGTTGGACATAACAAGCTGGGGCTCATTTCTTCGGAGAGCTAGTACTCTTGAGCAATCTCAGTCCTTCTAATTCGAACTGATCAACTGTTGGGCCTCTGCTAGCTCATTCTATGCATTACCAAAAAATATCCATGACACAAGCCCCCCAACTCTTAATTTGCTTCGCAGACTGGGAGTTATTACTTGTCGATAATCTTCATTCATGGGTTACCATGCAATTAAAGCCTGAGGTCAGCCTGTCGTTTCAACTGTTCCAGGCCTTATCCTCTATTGCACGTGCTCTATAACTACTGGAGAATCAGCCTCGTTTTCTTCGAAAATAATAAACAAGAGAATGGTTAGGACTTTCTATAGACTTTTCGGTAAGGCTAGACTAGTCTTATTTAAGACACAAGAAGTCTTTCTTCCTTATTCATTGAATGTCCTGAAGGGTGTCTTAGATTAGCTCCCCATACTTCTGATGGTCTGCCTTTTCAGTGAGGCATGCATGGTCTGCTGCATAGGAAACTTTTATGGGTGATCCTTCTTTGAGGATTTTGAACAATCTTGCATAAATCTCGGATTATTTCCTCACGGTGTCGTTATGAGGTTTATCCTTTCCAGTCACTCTAGACTACTGTCTTTGAATTTTCTATACTGAGTGGAGAGCTAGAAAGAAGCCCTGAACCAAGAAGGGTGGCAAGAAGAAGATTGAGGAACAAGCGTATTCGTCGGCCCTCACACTAGCTGGAGTTATTCTCCAACGAAGCTAGTTTTTCTTTAACAATGTGCCAGTCGTAGGCTTACTTTGACTTGTACTTCACATCTTGTAATCTCTCATAGAGGCTTTTTAAGGAATGAATTCTTCTTTATGTTTCTTGTATGTTATATTCAAACATTTTGCACATCACAAATGATAACATAAACCCTTGTAAGTCTTAATGAGATATACGTGTAACCTATCAACCATGCTTTTTATTGAGCAATAAATCTTCGCGTTGGAGTGTCTCTATTAGTAATGGAGAGTGCATAAGTGGGTCGAATGTGAGCTATAGCTAATAGAAGGTTGCATGAAAGCTGTAAGCATTAGGTCGCCTGAGAGCTACGAGCATTAGGTCACATGATAGCTATGAGCATTAGATCACATGAGAGCTATGAGCATTAAGTCACATGAGAGCTGTGAGCATTAAGTCACATGATAGCTGCGAGCATTAGGTCGCATGATAGCTGTGAGCATTAGGTCACATGATAGTTATGCCTTGGCCATCCTTATTGCCTGAATAAGAAAGTTGGCGATCTTATGCCTAAATAAGAAAGTTAGCAATCTTGTGCTAGGGGCGATCTTGTGTCTAAATAAGTTAGTCAGCAATCTTGTGTTGGGGGTGATCGTGTGCCCAAATAAAAAGGTTAGTGCCAGAGGGAAGAATAGGTCGTCTCTAGTGGAATTTTCTACTAAAAAATTTATTCAAAGGTTAATGTAGAAATTCGAAATACTATTACTATTAATTTCAAAATTGCATCACAAAATTCAATAAATAATCTTCATTATAAGGGCCTCCCCTTACTCGGGACCCCACTGAGATTGCCCCGGCCATTACTTGGAAGGCTGCACAATATAATCCCGTAAACAGCCTCTCTTGATAAGGTCTTCAACGGCATCCCTGAGTGCCCAACATTCTGAGGTGTTGTGCCCAGCTTCGTTGTGATAAATACAAAACCTACCCCAATTGCTCCTGGATCTACTGGGAGTCTTCAATGGTTGAGGCTTCCCAAAATTCTCTCTGTCCCTTTCTATCACAAAGATCTTATCATAAGCTTCTGACAAGATACTATAGCTATCATGATGACCTAGGTGCTGAGATCACTTATCCTTAATCCTCTTAGCGAGTTGGAGATTAGAGCTATCTTTTTCGTCTACATGACTGCTTTTTTTCTTCCTTTGATCAGAATTGCTGCCTTAGACCTCTTTGAACTGAAGGTTTCATCCCACCTGACTTACTTCGCAACTCATTCATAGAAATCTCGAAGATCCTTCATTGAAAACTTGTATATGCTTTTGTATAGCTTTCTATTCTTGTAGAGTCCTGTAGAGATTGTTACGAAAATAGTTTCTTCCGAAGGATTATCTACATTTTTAACCTTGCGCTTAAACTAAGAAATATAGTCCTTCAATGACTCATCTTTTCATTGAAAGGTTGTTGCGAGGTGGCAAGATGTCATGAGCTGCCTCTTCAATGCCTTATACTGGTTGACAAATTTCCTTTGGCACTCCTCCTAGCTACCTATGCTGCAAGATGGAAGATTCCAGAGCCATGCTCAGGAAAGGTTTCCTAATGTAGCAAGGAACACCCTACACTTAACCAATGGGTTAATTGTCTGGAGATCCATCTGAATATTAAATGCATCCAGGTGGTCACATGGATTGATATCTCCATTATAAGGCAGGATCGTGGGAATCTTAAGTTTAAGCATAAGAGAGTATGTTTCAATTTCCATGGAGAATGGCAAGCTCTCATTGTGGTGAGCTTGATCACTTTGAACTCGGGGGCGTTCCTCTAGTTGCCTTAACCTTTGCAATACCTTCTTCATTATTAGTCCTGCGTTTCAGATTGCAGGTTGGTTGATCACTGGCCCCTTTTTCTTTCCTGGTTGCATGTGTAGCGACCTAAGGTGTGTCTTTGGTTAGACTTGTTTGAGCTTTCAGCTTAGTGCAAGCCCCTCAGTCACAAGTTGTTATTATCTTCATGATCCCGGAAAACCTTTGACCTCATCTAAAAGTTAGAGGGGTAAGCTGAGTTAGCGACCTGAGGTTCCTATCTAGCCAACTTCTCCTAAGCCTCTTTGCACAATTGTTGTTGTGCTATGATATTAACTTGTTGTTGCATACACAAAGCTTGTGCTTGTGTTAGCACTTTGATTGCTTCAGCTAACTCTTTTATCATGCTTTCAAACATTTGTTGAGGCTGGCTATGAACTAAGAAGGGCAAACCATCAGCAGCTTTGGTGGTGGAAAAACTTGTTGTATGACCCTCGAGCTGGTTATTGACAGCATTTGACTTCCTAATAGCTTTTCCTCTGGCCATTATGGTTGAACAAACAAAAGACTAGAATGTAGAAAATTAACCAGTATACAGATAAGTCCCATGGGCGTGCCATAAATTTGTCGGTGAATTTCAGTTTGAACCAAATCTAGCCAATGAGAAGGGGTTCGTGAGGCCTTAAACTGTAATCTGATTGAACAAGCAATAAGAAATGCAAAAAATAGAAGATGCAAAAGGAAAAGTAACATGAACTCAGGAAGTTTTTAACATGATTCGGCCAAAATCAGCAGCACCGATCTCTACGTTCACAGTAGCGTTTTATTGCTTTTGGTAAAATTTTTACAGAGTTTCGGCATAGTATTTTTTGCCTGATTTACAGGGATCTCCTTCCTCTTATTTATAAAGGCTGGGAGATTACAAGAGTAATTTTACATATTGCATTTCTATTACATCAAATAATAAATGTGTAAGACAATCTAAACTACTGTAAAATGGCTTCTACAGGCTGTTGGCTGACTTTTGTTGAATGCTTTCTACTGGTGAGCCCGCACAGGCTATTTCTGTGAGATAACGTGTTTGTCTTATGCCCGGTCTTGGCGAGCTTCTAGCTGAGTGGCACTTCATCTCGCTTAGCTAGGGTTCCTGGCTCAGAGTTGCTTCCATCCTTTGGTAGCAATGTCAAACTCATGAGATCGTCTATGGCAAGCTGTTTGACATAACAAGTTGAGCCTCATTTCTTTAGTGAGCTGGTACTCTTGAGTGATCTAAGTTCTCCTTATTCAAACTTATCCACTGTTGAGTTTTTGCTAACTCATTCTATGCAGTACCAGAAAATACTCACGATATATATAAATAAATAATTTTTTTTTATGAAAAATATTTCTGACAAAATAAATAAAAATTAAATATATTTAAATGTACTATATTTGTTTAGTTGTAAATAATAATAGTCAAATATGATTGAAGTGCTTAATGAAATTAATTTTTATTAAATGCACATGTTAATGAGGTTATTGTATCTAAAATTAATGTGTGTCAAAAATAGTTGAGAGACAAATTAATTATTGAATTAAAGCAATCTCACAAAAAGAAATAAGACTCCAAGAAATTACCAAAATATTATTTGTGTAATTTATTAGATAATAATATTCTCACATTATTAATTTGAACAGTGAGTCATGTGATTATAAATGAGTATAAATATGAAAATGATTGAATTAACAATATTATGCAAACTCCAAGTAAAGTATTAAATGATAAAAACATGTGTTACTAGAATAAATTTGTACTTTATATCTCTATGGTTATCATGTATACCTTTTTAAACTTGAGAAAAAAGTTCTAAGTTTTGTATTCCATTTTTTAAGATTTCGTTTTAGTTTATACTGTAAATAAATTTTTGTGAGAGGTTAAACTTTTTAAAAAATAAGTTTTAATAAGAATTTTTTGAAAAATACTGAAATTATTTTATTAGCATCGAAAAAATAGAATTTTCTAAAAAATAAGTTTTTATATATTATTTGGTTTTACTTATACAAAAACCAAATAACCCTTAAATCAAAACCATGCCTTGAACTGCAAGAATCGATTACACCAATTACACATATGTAAAGCAGCAGCACTAAAAGCCAGCTAGTTTACAAAAAACAATCACTATAACAGGAAAAATCAAAGCAAATCCCAGAATTAACTACAGTCCGTGACAGAAACACAAACTGATACGGAATCATGGGAAATTAAAGCAACATCAGGAGATATATACCAAGTGATCCTTAATGTATGGAGAATTCAACCAAGGTAACCAGATCTGAGAGGCACAGAAGCACATATCTGAGCTTCCCCCGAGCGAGGAAGAGTGAAGATGTGCTTCGCAAGCACACAGAAATGGAAGGAAGAAGCTATGGAGGCCGAGACAAATTAGGGAGGGAGAGTGGAAAAAAGAAAAAAAAAAGGAGACAAATTAAGTACGTAATATGCCTAAAAAATGTAACGAAGGGTGACTCCTTTGTTAGGTTTCGTTTTTGTTTTTCATTAAAAAAAAAATGATAAGGAAAATTCGTTGGTTACCGGCAGCCTATTCAAATGTAAGAATCACCAAGGATAATGTAAAATACCGAAGCTAACCTTGTTGCCCGTAGGCGACGACGCAATATTCACACGCTAGGCAATCCAGTCGCGTTGTGGTGAAAAATCACTGAATTGGAAACCTTTGGAATCCAACCGCACCAACCGTTCAAGGCGTAGTAGGACTACGTCATCAGAAGGCGCAACTTGGGCCCGCAGGAGAAAAATGCCAAACTTGCTTTAATGAATATTATAATATAATATAGGATAATAAGCGAATAAAATATAATATTATTTATTATTTAATACACATAATATAAATAATTAAATAGTATAATATTATTGTATCAATACTTTGTTATCTGATTGTATATAATTTGATAGTATTAAAATTATCTGTATAAAGACAATCACTTTTACTTTTAAAATATTTATTCACCGTAAATATTTTTGTTTTTATGAATTTATGCTATTATGATTTTTTCAAATTTTTAAAATTTTACAGCAAATTCTTTATCTTAAATTTTTAATTGATAAAAAATAATTTTGTCTGGACAAGAGAAAAACATGCATCTGTCTGGACAAGAACATTTCTTTTATTTTAATTTTTAATTGATTAAAAAAAATAATTGTCACATTCTAATTCAAGGAACATGATTGATATAGAAGGTCACCATTAGAAAATCCCCTCCATCAAGAAATCCCTTACAAGCCTTACGTTGCAATTATATATTAATGACTAACTATTTCATCAATCTACAACAAAATATTTATATATTAAATTCTAGTAAAAATCTGGTAAAATTTTCTCTATTTTTTCAGACACCTGGCCTCAAAGTTTGTACAACATCAGAGGGGCTACACGCCCATCACACCTTGTATAACAATATAATAATATATAGTGGCCCAAACTATACAATTTATATCCTATTAGGCATCCAACAATCTACACAATACATGTATATACAATCCTACCAACTATCAAACTTTACACCATAATTATATCTTAAATATCTCTAGGTGTAATCCACTTGATCAATGAGCAGATCCTGAGTCAAGATGGCGTGGGGGAAAAACAGGAATATCCTCTGACTCTGAAAAACATAGAAAGAGAGGAGTGAATTTCATAGAAACTCAACGAGTAAACAATCCCATGATTACCCAAGAATCTCATTTAAAAATTATGCTTGAAAGTATATATATATATATATATATATATAGTCGTGAAGATATGCTTACCTGTTCAACAGACATAATCTCAAAATAGCTTTGAAAACTCTTATCCATCAAGAAAGTTAAACCATTGAAATATGGTATCTAATAAAATGAAATAAACAACAATGCATTATATTATAGAAAATATCCATCTCAACATAAACATAAGAAAATATTCAACAAAGCTTTTTAAAATATATATATATATAGATATATATCTCAATACTCATGTAGTAAAACATTCAACTAGAATCCCAAAGGATAATTCCAAGAGGCAACCATAATATCATAATCATCGTAATCCATCAAACCCTCCAATCACACTAAGTAAATATTCATATATTCTCCCTTAATCACACCAAGTAAATATTCATATATTCTCCCTTAATCACACCAAGTAAATATTTATATATTCTCCCCTACTCACACAAAGTAAATATCGGGTCACAAGTGTACTTGAGGGTTACCATTAAATTTGTCAATGAGTTTAGTATCTCAAATCAACATTCTAAATGTTAGGTTTCCTTGGCTTAAGGGGCAGCAAAGGGCAGTAAAATTCAAAATTTTCTTCTCCCCTTAGGCTAAGCAAACTCC
>JANHAO010012439.1:0-16382 GCA_026873985.1 Saraca asoca | reverse complement strand
TTTTTCAAGAAAAATCAAATTCTAATAGGAATTCTATTATTTGCAATTATTGTGGTCATTAAGGTCATATTTCTCACTTATGCCCTATTAGAAGAAATTCTTATGTGAGAAAGAAAGAAGTTTGGGTTTCTAAGGTTTCCAAATGTTTGAGTACTAATATTAAAGAATCCAAAATGAAGTGGGTACCAGAAAGTCCTTCCATTGCTTCTATTTTGTAGAAAAATTCTTGCAAAGGCAGATGATTTGATCAAGAAAAGAAAATCTCCAATAAGAGTTTTTCCAAAACCAAAAGGTAGAAAAAGAAGATTTGACATTACCAAAGCTTCTCAAATATACATTTTTAAAGTGTCAAAGCTCAAACTGTTAAAGAAGAAGCAATGGCTAAGAAAGAGTCATCTTTTCATTGCAAATGATAAGGTATCAATTTCTTAAACCTCTTGTGTTACTCTATTTGATATTCATTCAAAAGAAGTGAAATTGTTCTAAAGCATGAGCATTGCATGAAGATTGTTCTTCATTTTTTATCAAAATCATTTATGCATTTGAGAAATTATTATAGATACATGATTTACTTTGTCTTCATTGACCCTTAGGTCTTTGGTGCTATACCTTAATATAAGGGTTTGCAATGCTTGACATATGTTTCCTCGAACCTCATTGTCTATTATTCTTATATGGAAAATATGCATATGTTTTGAAAATTATTTCTTCTCTTCTTTCTTATATTATTTATTTTTTTTGGTACTTTTATTAATTTTCATCTAATCATCTTGGACCCAGTCTTGGTTGGGTACCAAAAGAAATTATTTTGAGTTGTTTTGTAGAAAGGAAATGCAGTAATTCCTTTATCTCAACATGTAAATGGAAGTCAAATTCAACTTATGGAGAGTCAAATTGAACTCTTAAAGGAGTGAACTTCCATAGAGAGGAATGTTAATTCAAATGTTTGGTATACTCTATCCTCTCTCTATACTTAACATACTTTATATCTTTCTTGAGTTTGGATAGTTGAAGTTGAAACATATCATTACTATGAATGGTTTTATCTTTAAAATGATATGTTCACTTTAAATTTCAGAAAGATAGGGCCTGTTTGGAAGTATTTTTTTATTTTTAAAAATTATTTTTAAAAATAGCCCTAAGATATTTTTAAAAACTGTTTTTAAAATAATGTTTTAGAATAAAATTTTCAAAACTGTTTTTAAAAATAGCCCTATCAAACAAGTTTTTTTTTTCAAAAACAAAAAATAGTTTTTAAAAACTGTTTTCAAATAGACTCATAATTGCTTTTATTAAGGCAAATTTGTTACCAATTTGTTTTATTTTTAAGTGTTTATGCCTGTGTTTGAATTTTGAAAGAAAATTGCTCCATGTTTTGTCATTGATCCTATATATTATAGGGAGTTTATTTCTTTACAATTGCTTACAATTGGTGAATATTTGTTTTCTTAATGGTTGGATACACCTTTGCTCTTATGCTCTTGGTTCCTTAAAATACTTTATTTAAGTTTTGATGATTTCATATTTTTTTAAATCAAAAAGTCTTTTTATTTAATATTTTTCTTAAAAATAAATATTCATGAAAAATATACTTAATTGTGATGACAATGTGCTTAATTGTTGCTTTATGCCACTTGTCATTGCACATAGGGAAAGATTGCTAGTTTCAATATTTTTTGCCCATTGCATATCCTTTCATGATGCATGCTTGAGCTATGCTTTTTAATTGCTTGGAACTTGTGCTAATCATGCTTTATTATAAGGGAAACTTTAAAAGGAGATATACATACATAAATTTTTTTAAAATAATTATTTTTTTTATTTTTTTAAAAATTAGTTTAATATATATATATATATATTCTTAGATTTCTCCTAAACTTCTTTTAATATTTTTGTTCACAAAGACTTGAACTTTTACAAACTAATTTGTTCAAACCAAAGTTCAACTCACTAACAGATTTACAAAATCTCTTGATAAAAATCGATTTGCATTTTCTAGAAGAGAATTTAGGCATGTTGAATCATTTGGATAATGAGCTTACTTGTTCTAATTAGTTTAGTTTATTGTGGCTCCAATGTAATTTCAGTTAAATTCTCTATTTTGATTCAGTTTTGTTAGCCTTATTAAGGAATTGCTAGTCTTTTTAATTTCGCTAACAAGATTATTTTGATGTTGAAAAATAATTTTACATTGAAAAATAATTGCAATCAATTTTTTAATGCTTTATTGCTCTTTTTAATTTGTTTTCAGGTTTCAAAGGAATGTAATTATGATTCAAGAGAGATTCAAGATCAGTTATAGGACTTATTTCTATGTTCAATAGGATCTCTTGTAAATAAACTCAGTTGATATTTGATCCAAATCTTTTTAACTAAACAATATGGTAGAAAAACTACTTGAAGAAAACAAATTTTATAAAAACTATTTTACACTTCATACATCAATTTACACATCAATTTATGTCTTCAAAATTTCTATGCACATCGATGTATACATCAATTTGATGAAGAACAATTTTCAAAATTCCTTTTATTGAAAGTTAGGAAAACTACCTACTTTAGTGTAGTAATCGATACAAAGACTATGAATAACAGACTACAATTCAATTACCATATTGATTAATTAGTTGTAACCATCTGTAATCAATGTGACAATCGATGCAACAACTGAAAGTTAGTTACTCTGTTACAAATTGTTATAGCAATTACAGCTGCCTAACTTCCTCTCTTATATAAATGATGTTCTCATCGTTTTAGAATACAATTCTGATTACAATTCTTCATAGATCAACCACAATTCACTGAGAAATCATTTTGATAAACATCTAAAATGCTTTTCTCTATTTGCCTCATCAATTTCTAAAGATTTAATCAATTTCTGGATTTAAATCTACTCCTACATAGCTTGAGATTTTCATCTCAAACACTGGTATTATATTTTTCACTTCTATCTTTTTGTTTTAAAGATTTCTAGGGATTTAAAAATTTTGTATAGGTTAGCAAGAACCTGTCAATCTTGTGTTTTTCTTTAGGTTTAGAAGAGCCTATCTTAATTCTTCTAGGTTAGCAAGAAGCCTATTAAATTCTTATATTTTTATTATAAAACTGGCAATTTAGAAGCCTGGTAATCCTGATAGTTTTTGTTTTTAATTCAAGAGATCTCTTGTTTGAGAAAGATCAAGTAGAGTGGGCTTGAATTGTGGTTTAATTCAAGTTAAACCACTTTAAAAAGTTTTATGTCTACTGATTTTAATTCTTACTGCTCAATTGTTATTTTCTATTATTTTTCATTTAATCTTACTAATTATAATCATATTTGTAATTTGAATATTAAATCAAAATAAGACAAAGGCATATACAAATTCTCTAACGAGAAAAGGGCAAGATCCAATTATCTTCCACAATTTAAATACTGCATATTTAGACTATGCAATATTTTTTACCCTCCATTTGGGACCTAACAGTTAGTATCAGAGTTTTGGCTCTTGATACTCCTTTGTTTGATCAAAATATGGATTCAAATTTGCTATTGTCTTTGATTGCCTATCTTTGAGCAACCCACCTGTCTTTGATTCTGAAAATTTTAATTTTGGAAATTTAAAATCAAGATTTTTATTAAGTCTATAGATATTAAAATGTTAGAAATTTTAGAATCAGGTTATGAATATCCTGCAATTTGTGTCAATGGAACTTTTTACCTAAAATCTAAACTTTGGTGGACTGATGAAAAAGAAAGAAAACACTCTGTTGCTTCTAAACTGAAATGGACAATTGTAAGCACATTACATGCTAATGAATTCTCAAGAATTTCAAAGTGCAGAATAGCAAAGTATATTTTAGACACTGTGGAGATCACCTATGGCTGCAGATTTGAGGCTGATAGGAAAAGGGAAGAATAATATTGTCTTTTGGCAAAGTATGAAAAATTAAAGGTTGAAAAGTATCCTATTTTTTACTACAGTTCTTGTATAAGTGATTCAGATGAGGCCAATAATTCTTATGCTGAAACCTTTGATGATCTTGATAATTCTGATGATGAATCTCATGAAGATCCTACTGAATTTTGTGTAAAGATGTAGGAGGCATTGTTTTGGACTCAAGAAGAATTAAAGAAAGTTAATAAGGAGCTAGAACCATTGAAAATTAGGAATGACTGTCTGTTGAAAAGGGTTGAGTAGACTGAAAAAGAAAATGCTAATTTGAATATTCAAGTTGAGAAATTAGTTAGTGAGAATAATGACTGGAAAATCATACAAGTGTGAAATAGACAAATTGAATAAGAATTAACAAAGATTTTCAAACAACAATGCAAAATTGAACAATATACTAGACAATCAAAAAGAATTTAAAAAAAAATGGCTTAGGATTCAAGCAATATAAAAAGAAGAGATCAAACAGGAATCCTAGATAGATTACCTGTTACTATTGTAATCACAAGGGTCACCATATCAGATACTGTCCATATAAAAATGGAACATATGTGTTGAAACCGAATGAAAAGTTTGTTTGGTTACCTAAGGTGTATTTGTCAAATACAAATGCTACTGATTTTAGATTTAATAGAAACTTTGCCTTTTACACTAACAAGTTTTGACCCAAATCCTACTAGGTACCAGCCAAGTCTATTTGATTTCAATTTTGCAGATATATATGAGGAAAGAGAAAGTAGCTCATTATACAAAATAAAAGTTGCAAAATGGACCTTGATAAACTCCTCTTTAAGTTTCTGAAAATTTGCTTACTTCTTATATTTGATTTGTACTTTACAAACACTGACTTAAGCTTCGAAGGCATTGTTATATTTGTTTTGTAGGAACAAAGAAAGAGCCTAAACATGAAGTAATTTGAGATAATCTTTTAATTAAAAATTTAGGAAAATGCTTTAGAAAAATTGAAACAATCAACATTATAATCGATTTGCTAATTGATGTTGTTTATCTAGTTTTTCTCTTTACACTGATGTATAAATCGATGGACTTCTCAATTTTTAACCATAAGCATCGATGTATACTTCGATTCAGCCAATTTTTCAAAGTTTTGAGAAGGCTAAAAATTTTTGATATTTTTTTCTACTGGATACATCAATTACAAATTCGATGCAAATAACAACACTTATACACACACCGATATTGAAATCAATGCATAAATGAATACTTGATGAACAAATTCAAAATGTAATCAATGCATTAGTAACTTTTGGCCCTCTACTTCGATGCACACATCAATTCATGGCATCATATTATAAATGTCAACATCGAAGCTGAACCCATTTGCTATAGTAACCTCAAACCCCAGTTACATTTTTCTCTTGGTACTCCCTCTCCAAAATCTCAAAAAACCTCATTTCCAAATCGATTTTTATCAAACTTTTTCAATAGAAATGCTGAAATCACCTTTCTCCACTACTTTGATGGATTAATTTCTCCTAAAACATCCTAAAATCAAAAACCCAAAAAATCAACTCAAAACGCTAAAACTCTAAAAACCATATCTTTCAATCTTCACATCAATATTGGCCAAGCACATCAAGATCCCAGCAAGGCACAAGGACAAATCCCTTATTAGACTTGCTCAATCAGATGAAGAACAATCATTCTTCATGTCCTAAAATGAGTATGAATCTTACCTTGCCCTTGGAAATAAAAAGCTTGAACCCTTAAAGTGTTTTAATGACTAGTTGTTTAAAATTACTCATTTGCCTGAGTTATTTGCTAAGTATAAGCTGGAAAAGTTTCTGATTTTCAAAGATAAAACTTACCCTAGGCTTGTAAAGATGTTTATGCTAACTTAGCAGATGTTGATGGCAAACTATCTTGTTATGTAATGCAAAAGAACATTGTCATTAATTTTGAGATTTTTGCAAATGAATTTGAAATGGATAACTCTATGCCTAAGCTTACTGCAAGATCTTTCAATGAATATGGTAAGAAATTGGCAGTTAAGATGCTATTTCGCTATTCCACCCCAAAAGATGGTAGTGGGAGATTGCTCATAACTAGCTTATCTCCTGAAGATAGGACCCTACACTATGCTTTGTGCAAAGTTATTTCATCAAGGGTCACCAATTTTACTCAGATAATGGAAGATGATTTATTTTTTATGTGGATTATTAAAAATCAATTTGATTTCAATTTTCCATATTTCATTTTGAAATATTTGAGTAATTGTTCAAGAAAAACAGATATTGGATATCTTCTTTACGGAATGATTCTGACCCCATTTTTCACAAAAGCAAAAATAAAGCTTTCAAATTAATCTTTGGCTTTATGCCTAAACGTAATGACAATGATCACTGCTTCACATTTCTATAAGATGGGTTTTACAAAAAATAGTCAAGGGAAATGGGTCAACAAAACACCTCTCCCTACTCAACCTTTTGGTCAAACATCAACACAGGAAGCAATCAACACTGAAGTTGAAGTTAGATTATCAACACTGATTGAATGTATGCACAAACACATGATGGAACAAACTAATAAGAAAACTGAGAGTCAAGATGTATGGTTCAACATAATGGAAGAAAGAATGTCACTGTTAGAAGAAAAAGTTAACAAACATGAAAAAGAGTTGAATAAAAGACATAATTCACTTAATAATCAAGTTGAAGAAATCAGATTGAGACTACAACAGCAAGATGAAGATGATGTAGAAGTTGAATGAATTACCTCCTGAGTAGTTTTTTGTCTATATTTGAATTTTATTCCCTTAGACCCTGTTGTCCCCTTTGTTATTATTGTTATTATTTCTGCTTTTGAGATTATCTTGTGATGTATTTTGGATATTTTCTAATATTTCTGGATATTCTAATAATATCTAAATATTTTGATGCTATTTTGGATATCTTAATTGAATGCTGCATTAAATTGTGATAATATTTGTGGATGATTTAAGTATCTTTATTATTGTGATATTTTTGAATATATTCTGAAGTTTACAAGTGATATATGGTTTAGATCTTATGTTGATTCTAGTTAATATATGATTCTATGGTTAAATTCTGATTAATGCTTTCTAATTTTTTTTTTAAAAAAATTTCATACATTTTTTATTTTGTTACTTTTTGATGTGCCAAAAGGGGGAGAAGTATGAAATTTTCAAAAGTTTGAGATCTTTAAACTTTTCAAAAATTCCATAAATTTTAGATTTTATTTTCAAACTAATTTTTTTATGAAATATTATTTTCAATTAAAAAAGGGGAGAAAGAAAAAAAAATTTAGAAGAAATTTTTTTACAAATTATTGTTATTATTTTTCTTCACTTTGAAACCAATCTAAAATTATTTGTCAACATCAAAAAGAGGGAGATTGCTAGCCTTATTAAGGAATTGCTAGTCTTTTTAATTTAGCTAACAAGATTATTTTGATGTTGAAAAACAATTTTACATTGAAAAATAATTTCAATCAATTTTTTTATGCTTTAGTGCTCTTTTTAATTTGTTTTGAAGTTTCAAAGGAATGCAATTATGATTAAAAAGGGATTCAAGATTAGTTATTGGACTTATTTCTATGTTCAATAGGATCTCTTGTAAATAAACTCAGTTGATATTTGATCTAAATCTTTTTAACTGAACAATGAGGCAGAAAAACTATTTGAAGAGGACAAGTTTTATAAAAATTGTTTTACACTTCATACATTAATTTACACATTGATTTATGTCTTTAAAATTTCTACACACATTGATGTACACATTGATTTAATGAAGAACAATTTTAAAAATTCCTTTTACTGAAAGTTAAGAAAACTACCTACTTTGATGCAGTAATTGATGCAAAAACTGTGAATAACAGACTACACTTCAATTACCACATTGATTAATTAGTTGTAACTATTTATAATCGATGCGACAATTGATGCAACAATTGAAAGCTAGTTACTCTATTACAAACGGTTATAGCAGTTACAATTGCTTAACTTCCTCTCTTATATAAACAATTTTCTCGTTGTTTTATAATACAATTCTCATTACAATTCTTCATAGATCAACTATAATTCATTGAGAAATCATTTGATAAAGATCTAAAATGCTTTTCTCTATTTGCCTCATCAATTTCTAAAGATTTAATCAAGTTTTGGATTTAAATCTGTTGAGCTTATCTTAGATAGTTTGAGATTTTCATTTCAGACACTAGTGTTGTATTTCCTACTTCTATTTCTTTGTTTTTAAGATTTCTAGGGACTTAGAAATCTTATATAGGTTGGCAAGAACCTGTCAATCTTGTGTTTTTCTTTAGGTTTAGAAGAACTTGTCTCAATTCTTCTAGGTTAGCAAGAAGCCTGTTAAATTCTTATATGTTTGTTATAAAATTGGCAATTCAGGAGCCTGATAATCTTAATAGTTTTTGTTTTCAAGTCAAGAGATCTGTTAGTTGAGGAAGATTAAGTGGAGTTCAATTCAAATTGAATCACTTTAAAAATTTGTGTATACTTATTTTTATTCTTACTGCTCAATTGTTTTTAATATTTAATCTTACTAATCATAATCATATTTGTAATTTGAATATTAAATCAAAATAAGACAAAGGCGTATACAAATTCTCCAATGAGAAAAGGGCAAGTTCCAATTGTCTTCTGCAATTTAAATACCACATATTTAGTTTATGTAATATTTTTTACCCATCATGCGGGACCTAGCAAGTTTCTTTAAATCCATACTAATTTAGGCATCCAAGAGTCCCCCTAAATCTTTTTTGTAGGTTTCTTGCTTTTCTTTGATGATTCTTCATATTGTTCAATTGATTATATGGTTATTAAGATCTACACTTGTGTTTGCTCTATGGAAAAGTGCTGAATTTTCCATTTGGAGTTAATTCTAAAGCTTGACGATTTGAATCACCTACTCATAGTTCATTTTGTGATTCGAATCACCAATTTCTGAAACATTTTGGTATGATGGACAGGCTTCACGATTTGAATCATCCAGCCCTCACTGGGTTCATGATTTCGGTCACAAGTCGAATCATAGTTGAATGCACTTTAGTTAGTCATTCGTGATTATTCTTACAATTCAAATCACTCATGCATTTTTAGGCAAGCAATTCTAATTGTGAGTGCAGTATAAAAGCCTACACCCTATTTTTCAGTTCAATTTCGCACCCTTTCTTAAACCCTAGCACCTTTTTCTCACATTTGCTCTCCTTAAATCTCAATTTTTAAGAAATCTAAATAATTAAACCTAAATTTCTTCCTTCCAAATCATTATACTACCCATTTCCTTCAATTCTAATTAATTAATTTCTTCATTTTCACCTAAAATATAAAAAAACTCAAATCTCCCAAAATTGGTATACTCTCTTCTTCACCCAATCAAAATGATTGATCATTTCACCTCCAGTTTAAAGAAGAGGATAAAGATGGCTAGTGATGAACAAACTTATTGAACAAATGTGGCAATCAAAGAGTAAAAATTCTTCCCCAATATTGAATCTTATGAAAGGTATGCTTGGCACAAAGAGAAACCTATTATTCCTATTAAATATTGGCATAGGAAATTCCTTAAAGAAAGCCATTTAAAACTATTTAACTTGCTCAAATATTACAAGCTACTAGACTTTATGTGCTGTAGTACTCCATGCTATCCTAGGATAGTTAGGATGTTCTATGCTAACTTAGGAGTGGCAAACAAAAATTTAGAAATTTTGTGCAAATTGATCAAAATGGAAGGAGGGCAATTTTCACCACTAGCAAAGATGTTGAGGATTATTCTAAGGAAGAAGCCATCAAAATGCTTTTCCCTTATAGAACACCTATCATAATCACTAGAAAATTAATGATTACTAGGCTATTAATGGAAGATCATCTCCTTCACTACGCCATTGTGAAGACCATCCTGCACTGCCACACAAATTCAACAAATATTATAGAAGATGGACTGTTTTTGATGTGGGCAATGAAGAAGAGGTTAGACATCAACATTCCATACCTTATCATCTCAAACATGGACACTTTCTTCACCAAGCTGACTCAAAGTTTTCTACCCTATGGGATGGTGCTATCCAAAGTTTTTCCTCATTTAGGGTGCTTCTTTCTCTAGAAAAAGAGGTAGAAAATATGGATAACACAACTGCTATGAATGTGGAAACTCTAAATTAGATGCACATGAAATTCATGAAAGGAAAATAGGTAAGATTGAATGGATATGCTTCTAGGCGTTTTGGTAGTGCTTCGAACTCAAGTGCTGGTGCTTCAACATATTAGCAAAATGAAATTTTGGCTCTCCTAAGGCAACTTCAAATTTAGCAAGCACACATTCTTGGGATAGTGGAACAATCTTAATAGTAGATAAATGCTTGTATGGACTCCATTAAAACTAACATGAGTGCAGAACTTAGAGATCTTCACAATCACCTGAACACTATGAAGAGGCAGCTAAATGAAATTGAGAATGTTGTTGCTCTAGATGTGGCAAATTTCTAGTTTGCTTTTCATGTTGCTTTTCATTGTTCCCTTAGCCCCATTTCCCATTTAATGCTCCTTTGTTATGACTACTACTTATTGTTAACTCTGATGGATACTTTGTTTATGGATTATATATTTGGAAATTATTCATACCTTGTGGTTTTTTGAGTTTTTTTGGCTAATTTTCTATTACTATATTCTCTTTGATGTGCCAAAAAGGGGAGTACATAATTTGATGATATGAGACTGCATGTTCTTAGAGTAAGGTTGATATTTTGAGGGGGAGCCTTATTTTAATTATCATCAATTATTTCAATATGTTACTATATCCTTTTGGTTGATGTCAAATAAGGAGAAAAGAAAAGAACATGAAAAGAAAAATATGATGAAGAAAAGAAAATGAAAAAGAAAATGAAAAGAAAAATATGTTGTGCTTTTAATATATTGATTTCTTGATGAAATTAATTGATTAAATCAATACATTGAATATATTTTTCTTTGGTTATTTGTTATCATAAAAAGGGGGAGATTGTTGGCCCTAAGGCTCTAAATGACTAGTTTTGATTATGATAAATAACAAATAGTGAATATATTGCAATGCAGGTCTTTGTGTTATAGCAATGTTCAAAGTGCTTAATGTTATATCATTTGCAAATATTAATGGGTATGCTATACTATGGTTAATGAATATATATGATAAATTTGTAATGTATGCTTTGGGCTAACATGTTTATCTATATATTTGAATCATGCATTATGATAAATTAGATTGGAATAACTATATGGATTGCAAAGCTTATATTTATGTTATAGGATTGTCCAAAGAGAAGAGAAAGAGCATTGGAGTCAAGTATTGGCTTTTCTTCTTTATGCTTAGCTCTAGATAAAATTCAAAGGTATTGGAATATTTGAAATTTAGCTCATTTATTTTAAAATTACCTTTACATGATTTATCAATTTATTTAATCTTGGAAATATATTTTTACATTTGAAATATTTCACCAAAACATTTCAACTTGTTCTTAAATGTTTTGCCATACTCATTCAATTTGAAGTCATATTTTTTGATTGGTTTATGAAGGTTAAAATGGAGTAAATTGGTTTGAAATGCATTTGAAAAAGTTTATTCTTCATTTCAAGACCTTATGATTCGAATCAAGACACTTTACACTGTTTTCATGATCATGATCACAAGAGCAGGATAAGCATTCAACCTAGTGATTCAAATCGATCCCTATTTTTGATTTTGATTACGAGTTGAATCACGTTCAATTGTGGCCTTCCTAAAGGTTTGCAACTTCAGGCGAGTAGCATCAAAATTTGAACTGCATTTTCTCAAGTTGAATCAAAGCTTTCATGTTTGATCCCTATGATTCTGATCATGAGTCTACTCGATCTTCAAATTTTAAACCCATGATCATGCTCGCGATCATGATCATAGGAGCAACATTGCACATAATGGCTAGTTTTTAAAGGGTGATTTCATTTGCTATATATACCCATTTAACACATATTCTTTATAGCCAAACCTAAAATCTTTAGAGACAAACAGTCCCTTTTCAATTGTGCTTCATCTTTTTATTTATATTCTTTAATATAAGCTAGATTTGATTGATTTCATATCTATTAGGCTTCAAATTGTAATATAAACTTTAGAGTTTTTAAGATTTTTGGTAACATCTTTCAAAAGCAATTGGGTTTCCTAGGGGTAGCCTTACCTAGGTTTAAAGAGTGGTTAAGCACTTTGTTTTCTTGTTTTGAGTGAGTGGTTGAGCTTATTAAAAAGGGTTTCTGATTGTAGATGAGCAATCATTTGTAAAGGCTTCTCCTTGCACCTATCCAAACTTGGAGGGATTGTTAATTTTGGTGGATTCAAGCTTGGTTGAGAGCTTGAAAATGGATGTACACCTTGAAGATTGTTTTTCAAGGGGAAATCACTATAAATTTTGAATCTTTCTATCTTTACTCTTTTTATTTTCTAGCAATTTACATTGTGTTATATACTTTTGCTCTTGTTGGTGCATTGATAAATAAACAAAATGCATATTATTATGTTGATTATTACCTCTTGACTTGTTATTTATTTGTGACTTTTCTGCTCTTTTTGTTATAGTTTAGTATTTTTGTTCTTTAGTACTATTATGGTTTATATTTCTCTTTGTAGGTTAGAAAAAAGGCTTGGAAAAGAGGGTGAAAGTAGAAGTTTGAAGCACATTTGGATTAAGAAGAAGCTAGGAAAGAAGCCTTATGAAGAGCTTAACTCAACTATGATTGAAGCCAAAAAAATTGAAGAAGCTAGCACCAAACACAACCTAGCTATGTCTCAGGATACAGTCATGTTCGGTGCATTCCTTAGTAACTCCTAGCATGAAACACGGCCTGGTCATGTCACCAAACACAGCTGTGTTTCAACCTCTGTCATCCTGCTATATAAGCTATTATAACGCAATCTGAAGAAGTCATTTGATAGTTTTAAGATAGCTTGCATAGGTTCTACATTCTTAGGTATTTTTCTGAGTAGACTAAGGGAGATTATTTTGGATTAAAGTTCATGCAAGGCTTTTAGTTTATTTTGATCAATTTACATCCTGATTTTCTCTTTTAATCTTCATCTTTACTTCTTCTGCCTTACTTTGAACACTATGAAGTTCTTTATATTAATGAATTTGATTTTTACTTCTATTTTCTCTAAGTAGATTTTTCTTCTAGGATTGGGAATAGCCCAATTATGGTTCTTTGCTATTATTGATTGATTTTCTATTATAATTACCTAGTATAAATTGATTCAACTATTATGCCTGCTAAGTTCTTGATAAAATATTTGGCCAATATTTTGTCTAATTTATGTAGATAGTTGAAGTACTGAAAGGAGAAGATTATCATCAGAAACCTAATAGTTGAATAAAGAGATATTAATCACGAAAGTAGATTGAGTTTCTTTAGGATTGAATTGGTTAGCATTGATCTTAAAGGGTTTAAATTAATCTGAACCACAAAAGTAGACAATTAGGCTGATTTAAGTACTATTATTAGACCTTGAAAGAGGCTAGCAATTAACTTAGGCTAAACCATCCTTAATTATCCAAGTAATTATAATAGGAAAGATTTTAATTATTTGTTAAAGACCATAAGTGTGGTGAAACCCCAATCCTAAACTTTTATAATTGAACTTTACTTATTAATTAATTACTGCTCTTTCATTAAGTTTCTTTAATATCTTTAATACTCTATATTGATTTAGACAACTTACATTACAAACTCTAGTAATTGATAGCGAGATCCCTATGGGATTTGACCTATATTTGCCGGTGTCTACTATAACTACACCATGCGTTTGCGGAAAACATACATCAAGTTTTTGGTGTCATTGCTGAGGATCTCTTTTGTGTCAATATTAGTTTGTTTTGCAATAAAACTAAACTAAATCTTTTCTTTTACTTTGATATCTAATCTTTTCCTTTGCTGTTTCTACTTCTTGTTTCTATTTCATAGGTGTTTCCTTTTACGCAAAGAGCTCCTGAGAATCTTGTTTAGTTTGATCTAGAGATTGAAAGAACACTTCAAAGAAGGAGGAGACAAAAGAAACAAGATCAATCAATACCTCTAGTTGTGGATCAACAAAACAACTGTTTGCTGAAGGACTTTATTGCACCAGATACCCATGGCATAAGTTCGAGCATTGTTAGACCAATTATAGAGGCCAATAACTTTGAATTAAAGCCTTCACTTCTACAGATGGTTCAATAAAATTAGTTTGGAGCATCTCCCACTGAAGACCTAAGCCTTTATCTATTGGTCTTCTTGGAATATTGCATCACTTTGAAGCTGAATGGAGTTTCTCCAAACGCTATTCAGTTGAGGTTGTTTCCCTTCTCTTTAAGGTGCAAAACTGGAGCATGGTTGCACTCTCTACCAACTAGATCCATTACTACATGGTAGTAATTATCACAAACCTTTTTGGCTAAATATTTCCCTCCAAGCAAGACAACTCAACTCTGTAATTAAATCACAACCTTTTCTCAGAGAGACAGAGAGTCATTATATGAAGCTTAGGAGCTATTCAAGGAACTTTTGCAATTATGTCCCCATCATAGATTAGAAAAGTAGCTAATAGTCCATACCTTCTACAATGGACTCACACATGACACTCATATATTAGTAGATGCACTATAAGAAGAGCACTTATGAATAAAACCGTAGATGAAGCATACACTCTTATAGAGGATAGGCTCAAAATCATTATTCATGATTAGGTGATTGAGCTTTATTAAAGAAACTACTGGGGAAATATGAAATTGATGCAATAGACCACTTGTCCTCCAAGGTAGATGCTCTCTTTTAGAAATTGGACACGACAAGTGTGAATACAATAGGCTCTTCTAGAGTTTTATGTGAAATTTGTCGATACATTGGCCACATTGCTACTGAATGTTAGTTGGGGAATCCTTATCTTCAAGGTAGTGAGCAAGTGAACTTTGTCAACAATTTTACCTAGCAAAACAATCCTTTTTCCAATATATACAACCCAGGTTGGAGGACTCATCCCAACTTCTCCTGCCGACAAAATCCAAACCCCGCTCCTCATAATAATTTCAAGCAACCCCAAAGACCTCCTAATTCTCCACTCCCACCAAAATCCAATCTGGAGCAATTGATGGAAAATTTTGTGATGACCCAAACAAAGTAGAATGAGGAATTCAAGATTCAAAACTAGACTATGAATGAGGCTATTAAGGAGTTAGCTTCCAAGGTTGACTCACTGGCCACACATAATAAGATGCTGGAAACTCAAATTGCCCAATAAGCCAGTTCTTTAGTTTAAAGTCTAGAAAAACTTCCAGAGAATCCTAGGAAACATGGCAAAGCCATTATTTTAAGAAGTGGGAAGCAATTAGAAGGGCCTAAGATAAGCGAAGAGGAAATCAGTAATGATGAGCCTGGAGTAGAGGTTGAGAAGCCCAAGGAAGTTGAAGCCAAAGAAATAGAAGAAGAGGATCAAAAAGAAAAAGAACCTAAGTATATACCTCTAGAGCCATATAAGCCACCAATTCCCTTCCCTTAAAGATTAGACAAAGCAAGAAGTGGCAATTTGAGAAGTTTTTGGACATCCTTAAGAAGTGGCACATCAATATCCCCTTCTTGGAAGCTGTTTCACAAATGCCTTCATATGCTAAGTTCTTAAAGGAGATTTTATCTAACAAGATGAAATTTGAGGAGTACACCATAGTTTCCTTAACTGAAGAATGCAACACAATCATCCAAAACAAATTACCTCCCAAACTTAAAGATCTTGGTAGTTTCTCTATTCCCTGCTCCATTGGTGATATGCATAGTGATCATGCCCTGTGTGATCTAGGAGCAAGCATGAGCCTTATGCCTCTTTCTATTTACAAGAAGCTCCAGATGGGTGACTTGAAGCCAATCACTCTTTCTTCACAATTAGCATATTGATCTATCAAATATCCGATTGGTATCTTAGAGGATGTGCCTTTAAAAGTCAGTAAACTTTTTATCCTAATTGACTTTGTGATTTTAGAGATGGAAGAGGATGCTCAGATCTCCATCATTCTTGGAAAGCCTTTTCTTGCCACTACTAGTGCCATTATAGATGTAAAAAATGGAAAGCTTTCCTTGAATGTAAGGGATGAGAAAATTAAATTTAATTTGGCTCTTATGATAAAATGCTCTTCTCTTAAGGACTTATGTTATAAAATTGATTCAATTGAACAAACTATGAGAGAAGATATAAAAAGTCACTATTCTACTGATCCACTTGAGCTTTGCCTTATGAAAAGCTTTTCTATTTTTGATGAGGATGCTGAAGCTATTGTGTATGGTAAGTTGCTCGATGAGAGCCCCATTTTCCCTACCAAAGCAAGAGTTGAGAAGTTGGAAGTAGATGCAAAGCACACCACCATGGAGGAAGACAAAGCTTTAAAGGTAGAACTAAAACCTCTCCCTTCCAATCTGAGGTATGAATTTCTTAG
>JANHAO010012438.1:0-16383 GCA_026873985.1 Saraca asoca | reverse complement strand
ATCAAACACTGGATAGCATATGAGCTTATCAGGCCCATATCCTATCCTACTCTTATCTAACCTTCTTATCCTATCCACCCTTATCTTATCCTGACCACCAAACGAGCCCTTAGTTGCTAGCAGACAATAGTGTAAAGAATTCTAGTTGCTGGACAATGTACGTGATTTTCAGATTTTGATTAATATATTATTATGTTTCTAATGTTTGATGTATTTTAATGAGTATTAGTATTAATTTTTGATGGATTTTAGGCTTATCAATTTTATGATTTTAAAAATATTAGAGATTAAATTATTAATTAATAAAATTTATTGTAACTTATAAATTATATTTGAAATGTTGTAACCTATAAATTATGTGTTATCGTTTTCTGTTAAACGTAAACATTTATAATATTAAATGTTTTAAAGTTGGCCTAAAGCGCACAGTCGAAACCGTCTTAAAATAATGTAACAGTGAGGGCAAAACCGTCCAAGTGCCCCGGCCCCTAGCGCAGCAGAAACAGGTGCCAACGTAGAGTATGGCTTCAATTTCCAACGAAGGCACACAGTGAAAGCCAGCTGAGCTGAATTCGATAACAACGCACAGAAGATGAGGGAAGATGCTGTAAGCTCCGCCGATACTAATTTAAACGCCTCCATTGATCCTTCGCTTCCCCGTCCACCCTCTTCTCCGCCTACTCCTGCTGCCAGGTACTCTTTCTCGCTCGCCATCTAGGGCACAAAACTTTATCCTTGAAACTCAAAGCCTCAATTTTATAAATCCTTTATTGTAGCTTGACATAATCCTTTTTTTTTTTTTTTTTTTTTCTGAACTCATTTGTAGATTGTTGATTTTGATAGGTTTTCGGGTGTAATTTGTTGTGTCTGAATTTCACAATCCCAAAATTTGAATTTGTCTGCCCTTTCAGATATGCAATTTGCAGTTTTGCACAATTTTTATTTATTTATTTTTTTTTGGGTAATTTCTACTTTTCAGTTCTGTGGGGGCGTCATCGCCGGCTGTTCCGGTGAGTGTTACCAATGCAGAGAGCCACGGGCATAATAAATCGAGCGCAGATTCACGTTTGGTTGGTTCATTGCCGCAATGGGCTTCGTTGAATGCAAGTGCTAGTGTTTCTTCTCTTGGATTTTCAAATCCTTTATGTAGGCCTTGGGAGAGGGGGGATTTGCTTAGGCGTCTTTCGACATTTCAGCTTTCTGGCAGTGCTAAGCCTAAGGTTCCCAATTATTTGTTTTAATTATGGGCAGTATGTGGCTTGAATTAGAAAATCTTTCATTATACATTTATTTTAGTAAGGGAATTAAACGATAAGAAAACTTGAAAATTTAAGTATCAGTTGTGTGGTTGAGAGCAACCAAATATAATCTCAATCTTGCTAGCTAAATGATGACCAAGTTGAATATTTACTTTTGGTAGCCCATAGGTCATGTTTGAATCTAAACTTTTGGCATATGTTTTTTCATTTCTTCTATAAACTTTCCTCCTAGCAGAGAGTGATAACAAGATTACAAATCACTCGCACTTTAGAATCAGATGTTAGTTGTACATTTTACATGCTCATATAGCCTTTTTTTTTTGTCAGCATGGCTTGCAACCCCTTATAATATACACAGTACATCTAAAAGAATCTGTGTTTGATTCCTCTGTCTCTAGTGCATTAGCACTGGAAATATAGATTGCGCTTTCACCAACTACCTCTTTTATAAGAAAATAATTGGATTATCTTCTATACACACTTAAAAAAATGTGTATGCATATGGGACTTGCAAGATTTATGGAAAATTTCCATACTTCTCGTAACTTTTTTGTAAGTTGTAATTTTTTCATTTAGTGTTGCAAATTTGCAAAAGTTTATTGTGTTGCAAGATTGATGAAGTTGCAAACCTTTGTGTATTTGTTACACACAAAATCCATACAAAGTTGCAACATATTATAAAAAAAATACGAAAACTATAAAAAGTCATCATAAAAATTATGTTTTAATAAAAATTTGTAAAAAATGGAGTGTGCGCATGGGAGCATTACCTGAAAATAAAATATCCTTTTTGTTTACCATACGAATTCACTACAACCGTCTTACTTAAGTGCTTATCTATGATTAATCTTACCCCATATCTGTTCCTATAGCTTTTAAACCTGGAAGCAATTAGGTTAAGAACTTAAGCTAGTAAATGTGGCATTGCAAAAGTTTTATAAGCTCATGTATGTCTATAAAAAATAATTCTTCCTTCACCCTCTACAGCATCTGGTAAGCAGATTTGTTTACTTGTTCATTTTGATTTCTCTCCAGGTTGCTGGATCTTTGGCTTGTGCCCAAAGAGGTTGGGTGAATGTTGGTGTTAATATGATCGAGTGTGAAATATGTGGTGCCAAACTAGATTTTAATTCATCAGCTTCATCTTTTGAAGGTGAGTTCCTATGGCTAATTTTCTGCCTTGGTATGCTGGCTGAGTTCATTGAAGTTTTACCCGACTTAAACTTCTCTTTGATAGGTAGATTTAGATTGGTGTTATCCTTTTCAAGAAAAGCAATTTCACTTGCAGTAATGAAGTGTTTATGTCATTCATTTGAAAGGTAATACTAATTGTATGCTGTGTCTGTATGCATTGGTGCTGCTTACTACTTCTCTCATCAATGTAGTGAGTCTAGTGACATATTGAAGAAATGACTAGTGATTTTAATTACTGTAATTTTATAACTTCGTATACATATCACGTTGTGTGTTCTCTTTGGGTTCTGAACTGGTTGCATTGGCATTATTTTATGTAGTTGCAAAAGTTTAATACACTGATTTTCTACATGGGTTACATGGAAGCTTGTTAGGTTGACATGAGAATGCTGACTAGATTGAATTTAATGGAGGCATATATCATACTGGTATTATTATAAGGTTGCCCAGAATATGTATTTTTAACTTTACTACAGCTCAACTGTAGTTGATCATTAGATAAAAATTTAGGTTGTCCCCCATGTTTCTTATTTCATAATTAGCTTGCTTTTTGTTTGCGTACTTCATTACAATTCTGTTATCCTGACATGTTATTTTGTTTGATTCCATTGCTACCTTGTGGGCCTTGTTTCTTATTTCTCATATCTTTGCTGAAGGTGATGCTTCCAGTGAAGAACTTTCTAAACAGCTTGATAGAAGACACAAAGTTTCCTGTCCTTGGAGAGGTAATAGCTGTCCGGAAAGCTTGGTGCAGTTCCCTTCTACTTCACCTTCAGCTCTGATTGGAGATTTTAAGGATCGGTGTGATGGACTCTTGCAGTTTTACTCCCTGCCCGTTGTATCATCATCTGCAGTTGGGCAGATAGGGGTTACACGTGGTCCTCAAATTGAACGCTTTCTTACTCAATTGCACATTCAGAACAATGGAGAGTTGGCCTACAGAGCAGAAAATATTTCTGGAATGGGTTTTTCTGGAGAACAGGCTCTTTATTCATATTCCTATGTAAGATTTTCTCTGATATATTATTAATTGTTGATTTCTATAAAAATATTTTAATTGTTGATATTTTTATTGTGTACTAGTTTGGATTTTGTGACTATCAGCTCAATCCATATAACAGTCTTCTGCTGCTATAGGCACAAAAACTTATTAGTCTTTGTGGATGGGAGCCAAGATGGCATCCTAATGCTCTTGACTGTGAGGAACAGTCTGCTGAATCTGCTAAAAATGGTCCCAGCTCTGATCCAGCCAAAGGTTCTGCACAAGATCCTGCTCCAAGCAGGAAGGAAATTTCAACTTCATCGAGGAAGGAGACCAGTGCTAATGAAGTATTGGGTTCAGAATTTAATTGTGAATCAAGATTACCTTTGTTACATTGTAGCTTATGTGGCGCCACAGTTAGAGTATGGGATTTCTTGACTGTTCCTCGTCCAGTTCATTTTGCTTCTTGTAGCTTTGATACTCCTCAGACAAGCAAAAAAATGGCATCAACCCGTGGAGTAAGTGCAGCTAGTGGAATTAATGTATGGGCTGCTGCTGAAGGTGTTGAAAAGGAGCGGACTGAAGACCATGATGAGGCTGCAACACCTGATAAAATGCCACTTACATCTGATAAAAGTGTAGATCTAAATTTAAAAATTGCCTGTGGGTTATCCTGTTCACCAAATATGAAACTGGACCATGTGCAATGCACTGGTGGAGGAGATTTAATGATTGAGCGACCTTCTGGAAGTGAGGTTGGTGATCAGGCAGCTTCTTATGAATCAGAAGGTCCTAATACTCGTAAACGCAGCTGGGATGATGGTGGAAGCACTCATGACAGACCACATCTAAGCTTGCTACGGGCAGATAGTGCTGAAGGAACTACTGTTGACCGTGGTAATAATGAAGCCACTGGTGACCAACAGTATACAGCTGGCCCTTCCAAGCGAGCACGTGATACTAATCTTTTGGAAACATTCCAATTGCCTTCTAGAAGAGACTCTTCTGGTGCTTTACCTGGCCATTCATTGGATATTCAGATAGAAGGTGCAAACTTAGGTAGCCATTTTAACCCAGAAAGGGCTCATGTTATTGGCATCCCATCTGCGAGGGATTCCACACATGCATCTTCTATTATTGCAATGGATACGGTTTGTCACAGCTCTGATGATGAATCAATGGAAAGTGTTGAGAACTTTCCTGTAGACGTTAATGATGCCAATTTACCTTCTCTTGATTTGAATGAAACATCAGAGTTAAACAGCAGTTATCAAGCTCAGCAGAGTGCTTGTTTCCAACCTGTTTTAGAAAGAGTGGGAGGGGAGACAGGCGTTAGCAGTTCAAATGTTTGTGGGGAAGTTTTGAACACAGAGACAGTGACTGCAAATGCTAGGGATGGGCCTAGTTATGGTATTAGTGGGGGAAGTGTTGGCATGGGTGCAAGTCATGAAGCAGAAATCCATGGGACTGATATATCAGTCCATAGAGGTGATAGTATAGGTGACATTGAACCAATGGCGGAAGTAATTGAAAACCAGGGGCCAGCTGTTCAATATGCACCTTATCATGGATTAACAGGTAATTTTGTGCCTGAGGAAGTTAGCAGAGAGGATCCTCAAGGGGATAGTCAAGCTGTGGTGTCTCCATCTACAACAGCAAGGACAGATAGTGGCTCAAAGGTTGTAGCTTCAGCCAAGGTTGATTCTGTTGAAAGTGGTGAGAAGACCTGTAGTAGCATGCAGTTAGGCCACGAAAATAGTTCCCGCCCATCTCTTTCATGCAATGCTGTTGTGTGTTCTGCCTATGAGGCATCTAAGGAAGAAGTTACTCAGACTGTGAAGGCATCTTCTACTGATGATGGTGCATATCTTGAATCAGGCT
Organism: Saraca asoca; assembly: GCA_026873985.1. Lineage (NCBI taxonomy): Eukaryota > Viridiplantae > Streptophyta > Magnoliopsida > Fabales > Fabaceae > Saraca > Saraca asoca. Next base: position 11,067 of record JANHAO010012438.1, on the reverse strand, counting down.
ATCTAGTTGTGAATGGTATGGGTATGTCTATCTTTTTTGTTAGTCTTCCCTTATATCTTGTGATACTAAAGATGCTTTTATTTGCGCTTTCTCCCCACTCACACCCATGCACAATGTGAATATTGTATACTGCTTACTAGCATCATCATTGTAACAAGAGTGCTGATTTTCATTGTAGTGAAAAATTATGTGATGTTCATTTTACGAACTGCTGTGGTGGTTGATATATTTGAATATAAATTACAAACATGATTCATGCCAGAATGCATCGTTAATAATAACCTGATCATTGGAATGTATCATGAGATCTATAACAACCTCGCTAAGGAAAAAGATAAAAAAAAAGGTAATAGGTTACAAATTTGCTGTCTGCATAACCTGTTTGATAGTCAATCAGCCGCCTTCTATTTATAACTAAAACTAAATGTAACGTTCACACTGATTGTGATGGAATCATTTCTATTACATAATCATTGTCATTCTTTCTTCCATTAGTTATGATGTTCTTGATAGAGATACATGAGACTTATATGCAGCTAGTTTATCATTCTTATCATGGTTTAGACAGGTTTCATGGTGATCGCATCAATACAAGTAATTAAGTCAATTGTGGATCAGTTATGAAATGGATTATTAACCTGAATTGGTGCATACATATTTACACAAAGGCCAATCTCTAATTTTCTGTTTGTACCCAAGTGCTGTTGATGACTTGTAACCAGCCTGAATTTGTACTGTGTAAAACTTATTTTAATCTTTTATACTAGTTGCTGCATATTCTGCTGAATTATTTATCTGAAATAACTTTACATCATTGGCTGACACCCATAACTCCCTATTTTTTTGGTGCATTAACCATTGCACTTGCTTCTCATGTTCAGGAACTCCTTTTAGAGACAACATTAATGGAGGTGTTGAATTTGACCCAATTAAACAACATAATGATTACTGTCCTTGGGTGAATGGGGATGTTGCTGCTGCAGGTTGTGATAGTCCTTGCTCCAGTTCTAGTGTGAGTACTGTAGCTCTTTGTGGGTGGCAGTTGACTTTGGATGCCTTGGATTCTTTCCAGTCGCTTGGACATCTTCCAGTTCAAACTGTGGAGTCTGAGTCGGCAGCATCCTTGTGCAAGGTTTGTTCTGGTTTAGTGTAATTTTATGCTTAAATGGGGAACACTATATTGGCATAAATTTTCATGAGCGTTTCCGAATTCAAACACTATTCATTTGAAGTGTAATATGGATGGCCTTGCAAACTTCAGATTTTATTCAATTTAAGATTGGAAATTTTGATCCATCACCTGAGTAAGAACGACAAAAGGAACAACAAAACGTGAATCTGATAATATAAGAATGCACAAATGTTTGAAGTGTTTGTCGTTTTCTCATATGATCATATTTTAACTTCTTATACTAGTACTATCATGAAATCAGAATTGAACTGCCAAAGATGTTATTGGCTTGTAATAAATGGTGGATGCTGTCAGTTGTTCCGTCTTCTGGTGAATTGTGATCTTCATTTCAGAAATTTAGAACATTGAGTGCTGAACTCTATGGTGGTAGAGATGGAAGAGATGTGGTCCTCATTAAGGCTTATACGTGTAAGTTTTGGGTAGGCACCAATTTAGGTTTCCATAGGCAAGTTTGAATCATTTTTTGTCAGCAGCTCTGCTCACTGTAGAATGACAAGTTTAACAGTTGTTGGCACTCTTGTTTACTTGCATATTTACTTCATTTGATAAGACCTCTGGTGTTTTCTATGTAAGGTGTAAGGTTGCAATTCTTTCTTTGATTAATCAAGCTCTTGGTCTAACTTACTCACATAAGTCTGTTCAATTTATGTTGTGGAATGTTAGATTATGGTGTTTCTTTCTGTCAGAAATAAATAGAGAAAGAAGAATAGAAAATTAATACTGCCATTTTTTTGTGGAATACAGAAGTTTCTTTCTGCTTACTATTATGTGTTTCTTGCAGGGTGACCACTTAACTCCAAGCCGGAAACTGTTGGCACGGAACTCCTTTGTAAGAAGCCGTGGCAAAAACTGAAACCTCTTGGGTTTGTATCAACAATTTCAGCTATGCTGTTCTGCTGTGAATGAGCTTTATTTCTATTTGTAACTGATTCTTTTTCAATTTTGATATGCTATCCAGAATCCATTTTTAATTTCCAATGCTAATCTGGTACTATTAGTTGTACACTTGGATTTCCTGTTTTCCAATGCCAATTTTGAATAAAAGCATCTTTATATCGAACTTGTTGAACTGTATCCCGTGATATGAGGTAAACAGAGAATGGCCATTAGAAAATATCATTTCTTGCGGTTATTAATATCATTTCTTGAACAAGAAACCGACAGATCCTACATTTCATTGTATAAGTGCCTCTTACAAATTTTCATAGGTCTGTTTATATATACGGTGAGGAAGATGTTTGTACACCTCAAGGTGTTGGTTGCATTTTCTCATGCAACGTTTTTCTGCTTCTAATTTCTTGCACACTCCTAAACATGCATTGTAAACAGGAAGATATTGTTGGAGAGGAACATCTTTGAACGATCAGCACATAACTTACGGCAATGCTTTTCCAGATCCTCTTCATTAGTTTTCTGTGAAAAAATGAAGTCAATTGGCTTACACAGATAGTGATGTTCTGTGTTAATAGATGAATTTATAACTAATATTGCTAACCTAAGATGTAACTTTCAAAAATAAAATTCTTGCTGCGGAGACTAATTTCATGTCATTGAAAGGACATTTTAGACTGTTGTTTTATATCGTAAACTATGGAATTACTTGTTTTAGTGAAGTTTTGCCCTTTTTTTTTCTTTTAATTGCAAGGAGGTTAAAATTTACAAAGGATGAGAAAAAAAAAAGGTAGTTCCATGAGAAATTCAAACTCCTAAAAGGAAATTGAGTATTTTTATTGTTAAATTATAATATGTTGAGATTTATGATTTTTTTTTGACTATTTATAAATATCAATTGGAATTGATGATCTAATATTGAAAGTACTCATTCCCTTAATTAAAAGTTTGGGTTCTTTATAGAACTATCTAGCTTATTGTTTAGAACAATAAAGGAAAGGAAGTTAATTCGTTTACAAATAAATTCATATTTAAAATTGATATAATCAACTACAAATGAATTCAATTTTTTTTTTTAAAAAAAATTAGTTTCCTACCACAAGTAAGGAAAATGAAGAATGAGAATTTGGGTTTGAACATTGCATAGTGTCACAGAGTGAGACTTGTGACTAAATTCGACAAATAAATATGCTCAAATTTGGATGAAGCATGGCACAAAAATAAAGCATGAAGAAAAGATCATGTAGTGTAAATTTGAAAGAGAGTGTTTTTTTTTTTTTCAATTTTTTTCTTGTTTTGAGGGTGTTTACAAAATTTTGACCAAGGTAATTTATTTAGTACGAGTACATAGGCACATAATTATGATCCTTGGATATTTATCTTCGTGCCGATGTATTGTAGTGCATTAGAATCCTTTTAACCTAGGAGAAAAGCCCTTTTGTCAACTCAAAAATAATATGTTTACTTATGTTATTAAGGCTTTAATTTAAAATGCTCTTTAAGGGAAGAAGTGCCCGATGATCTGAGGTGGGCATTGAGGCACTAGTCTAGGGGATCGAGTGTATGGCTTGGTTCCCCTTCACATACTTGGGAGTTTGTATTGAGGGTTTTTATATGAATCAAAAGAAACTAGCCCCTCTTTAATTAAAATATTGTCCTACGAAATTTATTTGCTTTTGGCTGCATTTATTCACATTTATTCAAATTGCATGAACACATCATATTGTCCAATATGAATGACTTGGTTGCCTCTATATGCGAATTGGTTGCTTATGTGCTATGTGATTTGTTGCTTATGGTTGCCTCAATGTGATATAAATTATGGGTGTTGCTCATTATTTTTAAAACTAGGATGGTGTATGACTAGTTGGCTGGCTTATTTTCTGGTATTAAATCGCTAAATACCGAGCAAAGAAACTAATAGTCGCACGTTTCGAAAATTGAACTGCCGGACTATGACATTTTAGTATTAGAGCATGGTTGACACCATGCTTCTTGGTTTTTTGTTGCACTCTTTTAATACACCATTATGTTGAAGAAAATGATGCTCGTTGATCACTTTGATGCAATTGATGTTGCAGTCAGGAAACTCGAAGGAGTTGTCAAAGCTGTAAGAAATTTGAGAAGTGAAGAGATCTTTGAACTCTTTCGAAGGGCCAATACGCCATTATGTCAAAGAAAATGATGTTTGTTGAACACTTTGATGTAATTGATGTTGCAATTGGGAAACTCAAAAGAGTTGTCAAAGCTATAAGAAATTTGAAAAGTAAAGAGATTCTTGAACTCTTTTAAAGGGTCAAAAATTGGGAATCTCTCAAGCATTAACTCTAAAATCTTGAATCTAGCATAAAGTCAAAGACATAGGGACTAGTGATGCTCTGCAAGTCATTAAATGGCTTGTTGCTAGTGAAAACACTCAAAAGGATTTGAGGAATATTATGAAAGACCTTACCAACAAGGTGAAGGATGTTGTAAAAAATCTTCATGTTAAGACGAGTAACATAGCAGCCTTCGTGAAGGTATTGATTATGGCCATCAGAATAGTTTGCAAGAGGGTGATGCCTCAAAGTGAAGGGGAAAAGTGAAAATCCTCAAACCAAGGCATATGTAGGAGAGAGATATGCACAAAAGCTTGAGAATTTTGTGTTTGATATGGATTAATATTTCCAAGTAGTTGGCATAACTTCTGAGGAAGCTCATTTGAACCAATCTACTATATTCCTCACAAACAATGCTAAGGTCTAGAGGAGGACTAAGTACCAAGAGATTCAAGAGGGAAGTGTAGCATCAATACTTAGGAAAAGCTCAAGTAGGAATTGAAGGTGCACTTTTATCCTAAAAACGTTGACTATTTGGCCTAACGATAGCTAAGAGAACTATGATAGACAAGATCAATTCAGGACCATGTGAAAAAGTTCATAACTATTATGTTGGATATAAGGGACATGATTGAAAAGGATAAGCTATTTTGTTTCATTATGGCTTATTGCACGAAGTTGCCATGGAACTCTAAGAAGAAGAGTTCAAAGCTTCACGAAAATAGTGACTGTCGTCGAGTGCATGTCTGACTATAACCTTAGCTTTTTTGGCTTGAAGTCCTATGGAGGGGTCTTAAATACTGCTAGTGTCAACCGGTCAGGAAAGGTTGTAAATCCAAGAGTGAGGGAGGAGATAATGGAATGTCTACCCACTTGCAAGTTTCAAAATTGTCCTAGGCATCCAACAACAAAGGGAAGTCCAAGACCCAAGTCTATTCCTTATGTAATGGGCCACACAGAATGGTAGAGTGTTCACAAAAAGCTGCCTTGAATGTGTTACAAGCCATGCTTCAAGAGGAGGCACAACGAGGTGACAAGGATGGTGATGAAGGTTCTAATAGGGAGAATATGTCTTGCACTATGATCAGTGAATTCAATTCCTAAAGCATTAAGAGTAGCAAGACAATGACAAAGCATGGTAGATCCCATCTCTATTAGGGATCTATTCATGTAAGGAGCTATATTGGTTTAAGGGTAACAGCACATATGATAGTAGCAAAGGTAGTGGATAAGGTGCATTAAGAGAGATGTGTGGAGCAAACAAATCCCTTTTAAGGAGAAGTCTATAAAGGAGTCGAAAGACGTACTCTATGTTCGAGGAGTAGCTATTTAACATATACATTTTATTTTACCTTATTGTGATGTTCTTGCATGCAGAAACATTCACTTAGTCGCAACGATCAACTTGTGGCAATGACTTAAGCTCACATTGCTTTGAGAATGTTAGTGTTTAATCACAAAAGGAGCTTGTGGCAATGACCCAGGAGAGCACAAATGTGCACAAGCTAGAATAAGAGTGATAGATAGATCTTTGTTCAACCTTATCAATCATGGTAGGTGTTAGCTCTAAGACTTTAAATGATTAGTTTTGATGATAACAAATAGAAAATGGTGAATATATTTGAATGCATGTCCTTGTGCTATATCTTATGCAATGTGCTTAATGCTATATCATTAACAAGTTTAATAGGAATTCTATACTATGTTTAATGAATATATATGATAAGTTTGTACTGCATGCTCTTATGCTATCTTGTTTTAGCTATATAGTTGAATTATGTATTATGATAAATTAGATTGGACTAGCTATATGTACAAAATTTTTATTTATATTATAGGATTGTCTAAAGAGTAGAAAGTGAGCATTGGAGTCAAGTATTGGCTTTTCTTGTTTAGGCTTACCTCTAGATAAAATGTAAAGATATTGGAATATTTGAAATTTAGCTCATTTGTGAAGGCTGCTCCTTATGCTTGTTCAAACTTGGAGGGATTGTTAATTTTTAGTGGGTTCAAGCTTGGTTGAGAGCTTGGAAGTGGATGTATGCCTTAATGATTGTTTTTCAAGGGGGAACCACTATAAATCTTGAGTTTGAATCTCTCTATCCCTACTCTCTTTATTTTCCAGCAATTTACATTGTGCTATATACTTTTGCTCTTGTTGGTGTATTGAGATCTTGCCTTACTTTGTTTATATTGTTGAAATTTACTGAGTAAGTTTATGCCTCATTATTTATTCCTTTGCCTAGAAATTGGTTTGTTTGAAAGAAATGATTTCTATCTTTGAATGTGCTTATTAATGCCTTGCTTTGTATAGTTAATTGAGTTGCTTTGCATAAGTTCTTTAACTTATTATTTTCTTATGTGCAAACATCATAATCTAACTATCTTAGGTTGTTTGAAGTAAATCATTCCATGGGTTTCCAAAAACATGAGATTTTCAAAAGGAATGCTAAAAATTTAAAAAGATTTAAGAACACTCAATTCACCCCCTCTTGGGTGTGGGTTGCCTTGTCCTATAATTCGTATCAAAGCTATGGGCTCTTGTTTAAAGAATTTAACCATCTCAAGAGGATCCATGACAACCATTAAAGGCACCTCTTTGAAAGAATATTCTGATATTTCAAAATCTCTAAAGTTTGAATATGTTGATATTTTTAAACCTCTTTTCCTTGATGGTTCTTACTTCAAAGTTTGAAAAGAAAAATGAAGTGCTTTTACATGCTTCTGATTTATATATGGGCTATCATTGTGGATGGTTTTACCTTCAAACCAAAGAGTGAATGGGATGATGTTCATATAACGGATTTTGCTTTGAACATCAAAGTTATGAAAATTTTGCATAGTAGTTTAAATGATGATGCTTATGCCAAACTTTCTAAATGCTCTAGTGCCAAAGAAATTTGGGACACTCTTTGTGCTTTTTATCTTGATGATTACTTTTCTATTGACAAGAGTGTTGGTGTTGAGCATGAAAAGGAAAAGGAAAAAGAGGAAGATATTATTGAGGAAATTCTTTAAGAGGACTTGCAAGAATGTGAAATGTGTTCCATGCTTCCCAATGAATAATTTTAAGAGAAAGAAAATGACAGTTCCAAAGAAGAGTCAATCAAGCTTTAAATAGAAGAATCAAGCTCTATGACTCAAAAGGACTTAGAGGTATATAATTCTAATCTTAGTACTAGTCCTTGTCATGATGACTCACATAGTTTCAATGAAGTGTATAGTGATAGAATGTCTATGGCATTTAATTGTTCAATTTCTTATAACTTCCAAATTGAAAATGATTTATCATTAGAGAATGTTGAACACTTAACTTGTACACTTTCCAAGTTTTTGAGAGAAGATATAGATTTCACTCTTGCAAAGTCTAGAAAATCTCTTAGCATGCATGAATCAAAGTGCAATTTCTATAAAACGCCAAAGTTTTCTGAATGTGTTCCCAAGAAAAATCAAATTCTAATAGGAATTTTATTATTTGCAATTATTGTGGTCATCAAAGTCATATTTCTCATTTATACCCTATTAGAAGAAATTTTTATGTGAGAAAGAGTGAAGTTTGGGTTCCTAAGGTTTCCAAATATTTGAATACTAATATTAAAGGACCCAAAATGAAGTGGGTACCAAACAATCCTTCTTGTACTTCTATTTTGTAGAAACATTCTTGCAAAGGATAATTTTGTCAAGAAAAGAAGAAGTCTTCAATAAGATTTTTTCCAAAACAAAAAGGTAGAAAAAGAAGATTTGACATAACCAAAGCTTCTAAAAAATACACTTTTAAAGAGTCAAAGCCCAAACTGTTAAAGGAGAAGAAATAAGTAAGAAGGAATCATTCTTTCATTGTGTTGATGGTAGATTTTGGTTCTACCAAAATCCAACCAACCAGAGGGATTCTTATGGATTCAAACTATTTTCTGGTTGAACAAGCTAAGATTAAGAGGAAGATCAGAGGAAGAATAGTAGATACATATAATATTTTTAATGTGATTCGGCCAAAATCAGGTAGAATCGGTCCCTACGTCCACTGTAATATATTGATATGGAGAAATTTCTACAGAGTTTTAGTATAGCTATTTTAGCCTAACTTACAAGAATCCTCCTCCTCCTATTTATAAAGGTTGGGAGGTTACAAATGTAATTTTACAAGTTGTAAATAAGTTACATTGAATATTTAATGTACAAGACAGCTTAAGCTCCTGCAAATCGGCTTCTGTAGGCTACTTTCTGCGGGTGGACACTCTTTGTTTACTGGGGCAGAGAACTGAGATAAGCTGGTTTGACACTCCATCTCACTGAGCTTCTTGATTAGGTAATGTGCCTTATCTCGTGAGCTATTTCTGACTGGGGGTCGCTACCAACCTTCGGCCAGTGGGGAAGAGCTTGCATATAACGAAGTGAGCTCATGTAGGATCAATTGTCAAGTATGCGAGCCGGGACCTAGTGTCCTTATCCTTAGCGAGTTGGACTTCTATTGGGTCTTGGATTTTTGTTGGGCCTTTGCCGGCTTGTCTTGTGATGCTGGATTTTACCCATAACATAAGCCCCCTAACTCTCAGTTCACTTCATGGACTGGGAGTTGAAACTTTGCTATGTAGTCAAAGCCTTTGGCTGCAGCCTCTGTCGAGTTGTCATTTTGGACTCAAATCCTTCACGTCGTCTGCTTTAGGCCATACTTTTGCATGTACATAGTTCTCAACCATTGATGTGGTAGCTTTATCTCTTCTTGAACTGTTCGATCAGGGAGAGCCAGATGTTCTCTGGATATTTTGAGAGATCAAGCTAGTCTATTTAAAGCCTGGAAACCTTCTTCCTCCTTTAGAAGAACTTGATGGGTGCCTTAACCAAGCCCCCAATGTTTCTGATGGTTGGGCTCCTAATAGAGCACTTTGAGGCATGTATAGCCTACTGCAGGAGATTATGAGGCATGAATAGCCTACTGCATGTGACACCTGTGAATAACTTCTCTTGTTGGCCACTAGGAAGTCTTATGCAGATCTTGGATTACTTTCTCATAGCCTTACTGTAAGACTTATTCTCTTCCTTCTAGAAGTGGTAGCTGTAGGCCTTTTACTCTGATGTGCTTTGAGCCTTCTAATGTAAATTTGCCTTGTCGAGGCCTTTTGATGAAAGAACTATTCTTTATGATTCTTGTATGTTGCATTGTGTCTGAATGTTCTGCATATCACAGATGATAGTGTTAGCCTCCATAAATTATAGCAAAATGAGACACTTGATTAGCCAATCGGCCATATTTTCTGGTGAATAATGAAAATGGGAGCCTCCAGTCCCTTAAATTATAGTGAGAGAACTGTCTTGACGGGTCGCATGATAGTTGCATCCTATGGGAAATAGTATGACATTTGTGAATAATGCATCGCATGTAAGCTGCAAGCGATACTTCGTGTGAGAGCTACAAATCATTAAGTCACATGAGAGCTGTGAACATTTGGTCGCACGAAAGCTACAGTTTACAAGATATGCCTTAGCAACTTAGTTGCTGATGGAATGAGTTATTTTGAGCTTTTCCATAACTTAGCGAGCCCGTAGCTCAACTCAATTGGAATTTGAACTTATTTTTAGCATTTCCACATGAATACTCTATGAAAATAGAGTTATCTTGATAATTTCTAGACTTAAATTGTTGAAGTATAAGAGTGATTTTCATAAATAAATCTTTATTATTAGTTATTTGTTATTTTGTCTAAAGTGGTTTTTTTGTTTTTTTTTTGTGAAAATTTTGGATTTGTTAATGGAGGAATTGAATTGAATTTTGGATGTTTGTTTATAGATAATTAAATCCTAATTGTGGCTGGAAAAAGTCAAGGAAAAAAGGAGGAATTAAAGAGAGGAAGCAGTTGTTAAAAAAAAGGAGACAACATTGCAATTTTTTTACCATGCAGTAATTTCATTGTAGTAGGGACCAACTTGATTTTTTGAAGGGTAAAATTCTAATTAAAAGGTAGCAGCACTTGTGGGCAAATCAGCAACATATTCAACCCATTTTTGGTGCCCAAAAACATCATCCCAGTGAAGGCAGCAAGGGAACACATTAGCAGAGGAATTTTGGAGACATTCAGCCTATTTTGGATGCTTACAACCCTGGACCAGCAGAGAACACGTGAGTAGCATTATATTCTGCCCATTTTGGTGTTGTAAAAATCCAATTACAAGGTGGCAACAGAGGTGTGCACATCAGTTGGAAAGCTGAATGGTCTCTGCCCATTTTTATGTTGGAAAATTTTGATTAAAGGGGCTAGCAGGGGTGTGCACGTAAATAGCAATTTATTTTGCCATTTTTGGGTGCTGAAAAATGGAGAGGAAGTTAAGAGGATGTGGGGAGATACCAGCCATAAACTAGAAACAGCAAGGAAATTCTGCAGACTGCAGAGGAAGTAAAGGAGGGCGTAGAAAACCAGCAAATTTGTCATTCTTCCTTTTCTCTTTTTATTTCTGATTTTGGTGAATAATGAATGCTATGTATTTAAGAGCTATTACAGATGTGAACATGAGCTAAATTTATTTTAGTTGGGATTGATGTTGAACTTTAATTTTGCAATGAATTCCTAGTTTGTTATTTGTAATGTTGAGTGAATTTTCCCTTTTCATTTCAAGTGTATTAAATGACTTTTCTCATTGTTGACTGGCCATTAATGATGGGATATAAAAATA
>JANHAO010012437.1:0-16392 GCA_026873985.1 Saraca asoca | reverse complement strand
CACTTATCCTAACCCACATGGGCTTATCACTTATCCTACATAGGCTTTATCTCTTTAACTAACTAACCTATTCACTAACAAAAATTATTTTCTATATTTACATCCTTTTGTTCTAAGATTAAAAATCAATTTAACAAGTTTATCCAAATATTGTGTAGTGATAATGTGAGAATATTTTTTAGCTAACTTGTCTTCTTGTCTATCCTTGCATGGTATTTTACATCAATCTACTTGCCCTTGTACCCCTCAATAAAATGGAGCTACTGAAAACAAAAATCGCCATTTGATTGAAACAACAAGCATCCTACTGTTACATTATAATGTTCCTATTCGGTTTTAGAGTTATGCGGTTATCACCACTTGTTATCTCATTAATCGCATACCATCTTCTGTTTTAGATAATCAAATAATCAAATGGCTCATGATATCTTGTACCCTAATGAAACCCTTTATCCTATTTCCCTTTGTGTCTTTGGTTGTGCTTGTTTTATTCATGATCTTTCTCCAAGTCTTGACAAAATGTCTGCTAAAGCTATTAAATGGGCCTTTTTAGGGTATTCTCATCTTCAAAAAGGATACAAATGCCATTCTCTAACATTGAATTGTTACTATGTGTCAGCAGATATTACCTTCTCTCCTATGGCTAAGATTGCATCTATGTGTCTATTTATCTCCATGGTTGCCATCCACAGGTAGGCCCTTCATCAATTAGATATCAGGAATGCCTTTCTTCATGTTGATTTACAAGAAGTGTATATGAAGCAACCATTTGGATTTGTTGCTCAGGGGGGGTCTAGATTAATTTGTCGCCTAAACAAGTCTTTATATGGATTGAAACAATCACCTCAGACTTGGTTTGGAAAATTTAGTCAAGTCATTCAAGCATTTGAAATGATTCAAAGTAAAGTTGATCACTCGATATTTTATCAACATTCTTCATCTAATCTCTTTCTATTTTTAGTGGTGTATGTGGATGATATAGTTATCACTGATAATGATCACGTTGGCATTGATTGGTTGAAGCAGCATTTATTTCAACATTTCTAGACAAAAGATTTAGGTAAGTTGTAGTATTTTCTTGGGATTGAGATATCCTAATCAAAAGATGAGATCGCTATTTCTCAGAGAAAATATGCCTCAGACATCTTGGAGGAGACAAGGATGATAAACTATAAATATGTAGATTCTCTGGTGGATCCTAATGTTAAGCTTTTACTAGACCAAGAGGAGTTGTACTTAGACCTAGAAAGATATCCTAGACTAGTTGGAAAATTGAACTACCTCACAGTTACTAGACCTAACATTTCCTTTGTAGTCAATGTTGTTAGTCATTTTTTGAGTTCTCGTGATGATCATTGGAATGCAGTAATTCAAATAGTCAAGTACATCAAGAAGGTACTTGGGAAAGGATTGTTGTAGGAGAATAAAGAAAGTACTGAAATTGTTAGGTACACAGATTTTGATTGGGCAAGATCACCAATTGATAAACACTCCACCTTTGGATACTGTATCCTTATTGGAGGAAATCTGATTGCATGGAAAAGTAAAAAGCAAGCTATAGTTGCAAGGTCAAGTGCAAAGCAGAATATCGTGCTATGCCTCTAATTACTTGTGAATTGATATGGCTAAAGCAACTAGTCCAAGAGCTACAGTTTTGTGAGATAGGACCTATGAAACTCATTTGTGATAATCAAGCAACTTTGCACATTGCATCCAATCTAGTTTTTCACAAAAGAACCAAATATATAGAGATTGATTGCCGTTTTGCTTGAGAAAAGGTTTAGTCAGGAGACATTGTGACTTCCTTCACCAAGTCTAATGATCAACTGGTAGACATCTTTACTAAGTCTCTCCAAGGTCCAAGGGTTGATTATATTTGTGACAAGCTTGGTGCATATGACATTTATGCTTTAGCTTAAGGGGGAGTGTAGAATTGTGTAAATACAATAGGAAGTTATCTATTTTAGATAGGAAACTATTTAGTAATTATCTATTCCTTAGTAAACTAAGTATTAAAGTTTTATTTGTTATCTATATCTTTCAGTATAAACAGAAGATCTTTGGCAGAGGTTTAACTCAAGCCATTCGTCAATTCAAGTGGTATCTATGTGTCAAAGGAGCTTTTGAAAATTCAATAGGAGAACAAATTTCATGGTCTAAAGTTCTGATGAAAGGCCAAAAGGATCCACTTTGATGGCTGCAATTTAAAAGTTAGTAATAAGACCATTTGGTTGCTTCTATAAAAAAAAAAATAAAAATAAAAATAGGACTGTTTAGTTGTAAAATACAAGCAGTAAATAGAAGGCTGGTTGAGATGACAGAAGCAAAGGTTCCAAAATAAGAAGGAAGAAGATGTAGTGCAAGAATTAAGCAACACATATTGTTAAAATTTACGAAGAAGCTAATGTGAATTTATTGGGTCACACAATGAAAAGATGGGAGAAAACTATTTTAGGTTCAATTAAGCAATCAATTGTTGCTGAATACCAATGCATTTGGCCACTTTAAGATTTTTTACTGTTTAGATTTGACAAAGCTGGAACATTTATCAAATACTAGTAATATAATCAGAAAGAGTTTGGAAAGAATATCTTTGGAAAACTAGTCAGAGTTAAAAAGTAGAGCTAACTGTATAGTAACATCATACCAAACATATACGTAATATATAAGGGCACAGTAAAAATATCCACTACAACATACTTCTTATTTTTATAAAATAAACTTAGAAGTAAGCTTCTGGGCATATATATACCTTGTATGGCGCCCATAGACAGCATGCGATCTATATTATCAATCCGACCTTGTATGGATTTTAGAAGTAAATTCAGCGATGAAACTCTTTTCCTGACATTAGATATCTTGGCAGCATGCTGCATTATGAATGGCAAAGGTGCATCTTCCAGTAATTGATCAAGTTCTGCCGAAAAGAAAACATAAAAAACAGGTCAGCAGCTTGTAGCCCTGTCATACTAAGAATTATCTAACAAGCTAAGAGCAAAAGGAGGAGCTTCAATGGGGACAAGATGGGAGCAAATTTCACTAGCCAATTTCATTAAATGCAGATTGATACAGAATAAAGCATCCTATATTGTGCAGACCACCAGATAGCTTAGTGTCTTGGACTGCATTTTCTTTAAGTGGAATATTAGTTTTCACTTGCTCAAATTGAAGTTGAAATGGTTTGTTCACTTTTAGCTTGTATATATCTAGCTTTCTAGTTCACCAAATTTTCACTCCTTTACCTACAGATCATTTGCACTTACACTCTAATCTTGGATACCAATCAATTATTCGCTCACAGAACCTTCTTGACTAGACATATCATTTTGGGAAAATAATATCCTTGTTTCACTAAGTCAGAAGAGGTCCCCCTCCCCCTCTCTTTGTTTAAAGGGCTAAACACGATACTATACTAAATTAATATCAAAGTCCCATTCCCTTGACTGTAAACACTATTTTAAGCCTTCAATAGCATCATCAAGAAAGGATACCTTTTGCCATCTTAAAATCAGTTCCATCTTTTCTTTCTTTAAGTTAATTTCTCTTTAAAAAGAAGGGGGGGGGGGGGAGACAAGTCACCAGTAAGTAAGGATTTCTTTCTCTAACCCCCAAATAGCATTAATAATAGCTGTCTACAAACCCATGCCAAAAGAATAAAAGAAAAGATTCTGTATGGTGCCACTTAAATTGATGGCAAAAACCTCAACCATAGCATCAGAAACCAATATTATAGTTGAATTTAGGAACCTTAATCATCAGAGATACATGAGATCACCCATACTTCTTTCTTCCCTATATACCCAGAGGAACATAATGACTTCTCGTCTCTGCGTGAGATTTTCAAATTCAGCTGCAAAATTGTAACGCATGACCCACCCCTTTCTGATATATAAAGATTCAAATCAGAAGACTACCACTCAATGCTGCAGACAACGGTGCTCACACATTTCAAAACTTAAGTTTGAATAGTTCTCAATGCCTGTGGTAGGGCCAAACCTGGGGTAATATTTGCACAGGATTAGACGTTGTTGCTTATCAGTTAAGCTTACAGAGTCTGCTTGTTCGAGTTCAATACTTTGGCGAACAGCTTACTGACAGCTCTATAGAGTGCCACCCACGGTTTTCACATTTTACATTGCCAAGGTATAAAAACAGCTCTGTAGTATGGAGAACATCTTACAATATACAATGGAGTATGCAGCAAGCAAGTTTGATCAAGAATTTAAGACATAGGTAGCAGTTTATGATTTCACCGAAATCCAAGTAACAACCACCTAAAATCTGTTATAAAAAATTCTTTTATATGCTTATGTTATCAATAAAACTTTGTCAAATGAGTCAGGTCGTAAGTGCCATATAACATGAAAATAATTCAGGTGCTCAAATTTTCCTATTAATAAACAATACGCTATTCTTAAAATCTATCACAAAGTTGTACAATGTTTAAAGATGACAATAAGATGAAATCATAAGCTTACTTATAACACACAGACACAAGACAATTTATTTAAAATAAAATGACATAAAGTGACCTTGGGTTAAGCGATCGATAGAGGACGAGAGTTGGTCTTGGCTTTTGAGAGTTTCTTGAGCTCTATAATCAAAATCCCTAATAATTGTGGTCAGCAACGACGACAACCCTTTGGCCAAAACATCAGAGCTCTTTTCTATGAAGTCGGAGTCAGCTTCAGCTTCAGACTCCTTGTTGGCATCGAAATTTGAAGACGCAGAAGGCTCCGTTTGAACGGCAACAACACACTCATTTTCTTCAGTGGAATTACAGTGATTATTCTCTGAGGCTTCCATCATTGACCAGTCCCAAAATCACCGCTGCCCAATAGAATTTGGTGATGTCCGCTACTTTATCCCCCTCCAAATGCAGTCACATAATAATAGATTTCGCGGAAACTAGTGGTAAGCGCTATGCCCATGGAATGTTAAACAAGGCCAGGATGGAATTTCGAATAAGTCTTCAGTGGGACAGCTCAGATTGGAATTTGAAATTGCGGCTGCTTACGGTGGTAGTGGCCGGAGTGACCGGCATTGGGATGCAGGAGCTGATGACGAAGGAGCTCGGAGTACTAAGCTAGATGCTTTACACACAGAATCAAGCTTGGAATGCCAAAAATAAGCTCCACCGGGTCAGCTATGCTTACATTCAAGATTACATTATTATTCAGGCGGAGGATAGAACTGTCAAAACGGACATGCGTCTATGGGCTTCTCTGCCCAGCTTATATTTTGAGACATACTAGAACCTATCTGTAGTATTATAAAAAAGAGATGTTTGAGCTTGATTTGTACTTTGTAATTTTTCCAAAAAAAATCAAATAATTTATTAAATATTTTACAAATTTGAAACCTAATTGTTTCAATTTGAATTTAATTATCAATAGTTAAAATAATTTATTTTTTTTTAACTTCCCACGGTACAATTACCTTAACCAACAATACTTAAATAATTATTCATCACTCATTAAATAAAATAAATAAAAAAAGCATTTGATACCATTATTTATATTATCTATATTTTATATAAAAGAGACACCGTCAACATCATATTGGGACATATGACGATTTTTCATGAAATATTTTCTTTCAAAACTTATTTGATAATATTTTATATTTAAAATATATTTATTATTTTATTGTGGATATTTTTTGATAGTGTACAAAATGTGTTGACAAAGGTTCAACAGGATATGAGTTCAAATAAGGAAAGTCTAACCTATTCCAAAGCTAAAATCGCTTAAGGATATTAAATCGTTAGCTACAAGCTTTAAGTATAGAACAAGGTAGAGACCCCGACTCACTGAGAAACGAGCCCCAACTTGCAAGCTCAACATCGTTGGCTAAATACCAGCAACGATCCCAGATTAGGACTTCTAGCTCACGGGACATGGCATCTTGCCTAGTTAAAAGCCCAATGCAGGTGAATTTAAAGTAGGCACCCTCTCAGACTCAACTTGTGGGGCTAATATGCAAGAAGCAGCTTATGAGGGCCCACATACAAAAAGTAATCTGCAAGCTGATTTGCAGAAGCTATACTTGTTAAATACATTTATTTGATGTAATAGATTTACAACTTGTTACATTATACTTGTAACCTCTCAACCTCTATAAAAGAGGAGGATTAGATACAATAGTGAGAGAAAAAAATACGTACTGTAACTTTGTCAAAATTTTCAAGAATAAAATAATACCGTGGACGTAAGGACAAGTACTGTTTAATTTTAGCTGAACCACGCTAAAAAGTTTCTAATGTTCATCTTGTCCTTCCTCCTATTTCCTGCTTTAGTTATTTTCTTGCTTCTCTACAACCGGATTGTAGCTTGGGGATATGAGTACTGTTTGGGTTGACTAAGATTTGAGACTGACCAAATTTCACCATCAATAAATTTTAAAATAGAAAATTTAGTAATAAAATTTTGACTTATGTTATAAAAAAGGTTAACATTCTTTAAAGTAATATTATATTA
This sequence comes from Saraca asoca, assembly GCA_026873985.1. Classification (NCBI taxonomy): domain Eukaryota; kingdom Viridiplantae; phylum Streptophyta; class Magnoliopsida; order Fabales; family Fabaceae; genus Saraca; species Saraca asoca. Next base: position 9,913 of record JANHAO010012437.1, on the reverse strand, counting down.
TTACAATTTATACTATTAATAAATCAATCATATATATCTTATATATTTTTTTATTGTAGTTATTGAGTTGATGATATTATAATCAAACATATTTTTAAATGTAATATAATTGTGTTACAGTTTAAATAAAATTAAATATATTTTATTTTTCACATTTTTTAACATAAAATAAATTATATTACTAAAATTTTATTTTAAAATTATGATTATATTTTAAATATAAAATATAATTAAATATATTTTTAAATGTAATGTAATATTATTAAATTGATATATATCTCATATCTATCTATATATCTATATATCATATTAGAACATATAATGATTTTTCATAAAATATTTTCCTTCCAAAATATATTTGACCATGTTTATATTTAAAATGCAATAATAATTCTGATATAGGAAATTTACTAATTAAAAGAAATTTGGTAATAACATTTTATTTCACATTTAAAAGAAAGTTTTATATTCTTTAAAATAATATTATATTATAAACAATCAATTAGATATGTCTCATATTTTTTTAATTAATAATCAGTTATTTGTTTATATTATAATCATATATATTTTTAAACATAATATTATTCCTTACAATTTATATAAAAAAGTTTATATGTGTTTTATTCTTAAGATTTTTTTAAATATAAAATAAAATTTTATTTTAAAATTATAATTATATTTAAAATACAAAATATGATCCTATATGTTTTTATGCATAATATTATATTATTGTACGCTTACAATGAGATATGTACTATATTTTTTTATTAAATAATTGATTTACAAGTTATATAAAAAGTTAGCATGATTAAATATGTTTTAAAATGATATTATATTTTTATAATTTATAATAATTGATTTGCTCATATGATCTGTTTTTAAATGTAATCTTATAAAATTTTTAAGATTTTTTATTTAATAATATTATATATTATTATAATTTTTATATCTACTTAAATTACCATTATTCAATTTTGAAAAATTGTTATTTTAAATTTTTGGAAAGATTATGATATTTAAATTATATATTATTTGATCATATATTATATTTAAAATATAATTATAATTTTAAAATAAGAAATTTAATAATAAAATTTGTATTTTAAATTTAAACAAAAATTTTAAGATTTTTTAAGTAATATTATATTGTTGTAATTTATATTATGAGCAAATTAATTAGGTATACCTCATAATAATCATTGATTTACTTATCTTATAATTAAATATATTTTTAAATGTAATATTATATTGTTACAATTTATATAAATTGATATATGTTTAATTTTTTAGCATAACATAATATTTTATTACCAAATTTTTTATTTTAAAATTTTAATTATATTTTAAATATAAAATTTGCTGAAATATATTTTTAAATGCAATATTACATTATTATAATGACATATCAATGTTTGTTTATTATAATAATTGATTTTCTATTTATATAAGAAGTTGATATGATCAAATATATTTTTAATATAATATTATATTGTTACAACCTATATTTATATTAAAATTATTAATTATTTGATTTGGAAAGATTGTCATTTCAAATTTGTGAAGAAATTATAATATTTTGGATCATGTATTATTTGTTTATATTTTATATTTAAAATATAATCATAATTTTAAAATAGAAAATCTAGTAATAAAATTTTTATTTTACATATAAAAAGTTTAATATTTTTAAAATAATATTATATTATTATAATTTATATTATGAACAAATCAATGAGATGTATCCCTTACTTTTTTTAATAAATATTGATTTACTCATATTATAATCAAATATGTTTTTAAATGTAATATTATATTATTAAAATTTATATAAAAATGATATATTTTATTTTTTAACCTTTTTTAAACATAAAATAAAATTTTATTATAGAAATTTCCATTTAGAACAATGATTATATTTCAAATATAAAATATGATTAAATATGTTTTTTAACTTAATATTATACTATTACGTTTTATAATCATTAACTTTTTCATATTATAAAATTTTTAAGATTTTTTATTTAATAATATTATAGTATTGTAATTTATATATTTACCAAAATTAATATTATTTAATTTGAATTGATTGACTTTTTAAATTTGTAGCGAGATTATGATATTTTAAAATATATATTATTTGATTATACTTTATATTTAAAATATAATAATAATTCTAAAATATGAAATTTATTAAGAAAATTTTATTTGACATCTAAAAAAATCTAAGATTCTTTAAAGTAATATTATATTGTTTCACTTTATATTATGAGAAAATCATTGAGATGTGCCCTATGTTTTTCATTATAATCATTGATTTACTCATCTTATAATCAAATATACATTTAAATGTAATATTATATTGTTGTAATTATATTAGCATTTAAATGTAATATTATATTATTGTAATTATATAAAAAGTAATAGTGTTTGAATTTTTAATATTTTTAAACATAAAATAAAATTTTATTATTAAATTTTCGATCTTAGAATTATAATTATATTTTAAATATAAAATATGATTAAATATATTTTTAAATCTAATGTTATATTGTTGGAATGAGATAAACTACTTTTTTTTATTATAATTGTTGATTTGCAATTTATATAAAAAGTTGATATGACCAAATGTATTTTTAAACATAGTGTTGCAATTTATAATATTTGCTCATATTATATGTTTTTTAAGTGTAATATTATCAAAAAGTTTAAGTTTTTTAGTGGTATTATATTTTTACAATTTCTATTTTTATTGAAATTAACATTATTTGATATGATAAATTGCCCTTTAAAATTTTTGAAGAGATTATAATATTTAAAACATGTGTAATTTGACCCACTATAAATTCGAATAAGTTATTCAAAGTGAGCCACCAATTTCTCTGTTTGAGCTTATAAGGTAATAGTATTTGGTTTTAATGTTCAAAATTTTGCCTTGGGTACATTGTTATTTAGTTTTGAAAAACAAAATCTAAATTAATTTGATTTAGAACATTCAATTTGTGACAAAGAAAGTGAAAATGTTAGAGAGTATTGATTTAGTATGTGATGTATCCTTATCAAAGTGTCTGTAAAACTTGAAAGTAAGAGTAATACATCTTTGGATAGTTCTTAATTTTATATCAAAGGGTGATTGAATTTAAGATATAATAAAAAGTTTCTTATTTTTAAAATTTGAGAAATCCTTAGAAGGAAGGTAGTGCATACTTAATACATAATCTTGGAATTACCCTCAACAATTATAAATATAAGACCTCACGCCGCCGTAGATATAATGTGAACTTCCAAAATAACTACATAGTTAAAGAGATGATGGAATCTGATATTCTTAAATATGACTTCTCATTCTTGAGCTTCAGTGAAATTCAAGTTAGTAAAAGTGAAACATTTTTGGTTGGTATGTACGTACCTCTAATGTGATTTTTAATGTTTTTATTAATATGTATCAATATAAATATTACAAATTATTTGATATTTTTTAATTTATCATTTCATCGAAGAAATTACATATTTAGACAATAATTTTGAGAGTAGGAAACATAGTTACAAAATTCAGGGACTTGAAGTAGAATTATAAAATCTAAAATAAACTAACTACTTAAATAATTTGTCTCAAATTGTGACTATTTTTTTTAATTATGATTAGTTTTTAAAATCATGATTAATTTGGATATACTTCATTTTTAAAATTGTTAATTAAAAAAGAACAATATTAAGTTGACTTTAGAGTCAATTTAGAGAGGAAATCATCTTTTTTTTTTTTTTAAAGAAGAATCAAGGAACCTTGTCATTGTTGTAATATAGTATGTTAGGGTGAAGAACTTCAATGATATTAAGTTATTATGCTATTCAATTATTTGCATTCATGTTATTTTGATTGTCTTTATTATTTCATTAGTTAAACTAAATGTGTTCATGCTATTATATTTATCATTTTTGGTGTTTATCTTAATTGTATTTGATTATCTTTTCTATTATTGCTACATTTTTTAATTATTTTATGTATATTTTTTGAGTTTTTTTATATTACCCCTTGTATGTCTATTCCGATTTTTTTAAATCAAGTCTATAATTTTTGTTTATACTCCCCCTTATTTTGGTTAAAAGAGAGTCAATTCTATAATTTTATTATACCTTAATGTTATTGTATGTTTTTTCTTATATGTTTGCTTACTTGGTCTGAAATTTGAAGAAAAAATTCAAAACATTAAAGGCAAACAATAAAAAATTTTAAGTCAAAATTTTAAAATTTGAAACATATTGTCAATGTATTTATGATGAAATAACATTTCTGATGGATTCATATTTACTTTTAAAATCATTGATTATGATTATTCAGTAAATTAAGTATTCATTTGTCATTGATTTCAAAAAATTAGTGAGCAAATTAAATAATTAAATAACTTTTCACTCATAAAAATCCAACTCCACTTGTAATTATATTCCATATATTATTTTGAATAGTTTATAATAATGTAATTGCTTATATTTTTATCGTCTGAGTACAAATTTTAAAATTAATTTTATGCTTTTTAATATATATCAAGCACAAGAAGTTCTATTTAATTTAAAATTATGATATGCCTATTTCAACTTGAGTTTGTAACAATTGAATTTTAAAATCATTTTTACAATTTTTAAATAGAACGAATTAAATAATGATGTTAGCATTATAAATTTATTATAAAAATTATATCATGCATCGCGTGGGCTATTTTTTTTTTTAAATTGATTTAGTTTGTGGACTTCTGAATTCAGTTCGTAAAGTTTAGGGTCCATCACGAATGGATCAGGATTGGTACCAATTAAAATGAAGAAAAAAAATTATATTTTGCATTCTTAAAATTTCATTAATAATAAATTACTTTTTAAAATTTTAAAAAGTTATAAATTGCATTATTAAACTTTAAAAAAGTTGCAAATTATCTCTTCATATTTAAAAAAACTATAAAACGTTAATTAATTATTAATTATTAATTTTAAATTAATAAATTTATTGCATATGTCTTGTTGAAAGATTTATTTTTTTATTTATAAGACATAAAATTCAAATTACATATACTATACTACGGGCCCTGTGATTTATAGGATAAGAAATAAGACTTCAACATTGTATGTCATGTGCCAAGCTTGGCTGGAATAAGATAATTACTAGACTTGAACCGCGTGGCCTAAAAGACTAGTTTAGGTTTTCTAAGTAGTTAAGCTTGGTGCTTTATAAATCTTGATCAGGTCTCAAAGCTAATCGATTTGTGGCTTCACAATCTTCGCCACTCAAATAGCTTAACATTCTTATAAGGCTCGTTAAATCTCATGGCTCAAATATACAAATGACAAGTGCTCTGATACTATTTGTCAAGCCTTAAGCTTGGCTTGTTAGTATAAAGATGGCCCAAAGATAATTGGTTATAATGATATGGATACTTCAACATATTTATTAAAAAATGATGTTTTGGCCTGTTTATCAATTTAGTTTTAAATATATATTGATATATATATATATATATTATCTTGGATAAAGTCATTGAAATATAATTGTCTATAAATAAATTACAATGGGGATTATAATTATGAGATGATTTATACATATAATTATAATTTTTAAATATCCATGATTGTGGAATAATTGAGAAAATAAGATATCAATTACTCAATTATTCATGAGTAAACTAACTTATGTTATATCATATTCTTATGAAAGAATGCAATGATTTTATATACTGTTTGATATGGATATTTTTGGACAAATATATAAGTATATATGATTGGATTACCCATCATAAGAAATCATATAGATTGTTACGATGTGTCAATGGAGTTCTCATGTGAAATATGGTGTAAGTGATCTTTAGATTTGAGATCAAGATAATACTTTATGTATGGAATCATATACTTTAATTTTATTTTAGGCTTGCACTCTTAAAGAATAGATATGAAGAATTTTAGGTACATTATGAAGTATATGAAGATAATGATTGATTAAGATGGAATTCATCATTCTTGGTAACAAAAGAAATATATTTTAAAGATATTTAGACATTTATGCTATAATCAAAATCATAAGCCTATGTATTGATGATATATAAAAAAGAGTTCTATGTATAATCAATTAATGATACATAAAAGAAGTTTTATGTATGAACGATTGTGAGATACACATGATCAAACATACACTTGAGATTGGACATTTAAAGGATTGACACTTGACCTATACCTTAAGTCCAATTTGAATATCAAGAAATAAAGGGACTGAATTACATACTAACACCTAGTCATGAAAGGTTTTGATTTTCACAAATCTATTCCTAATATTTGGGTAGTCATGATGCTTTGTTAAAAGTCAATCTTGATATATGAATTTGTTTGAACAATTTGGAGAAATTATATTTTAATTAAAAGGAGTTTTAATTCAATTGAGCTTATAAAAGCTTGTAAATCAATTTGTTGTCAACATGCATGAAAACCTGATGGGTCACACGTAATATAATCTCTTTGATCCAAAGTTAAAGGAAAAGTTATGCAAAATGTTATGAATTCAAGAGGCGAATTAGGTGAACATCTTAGAAATTTGAAATGATTAATTTAGTGCTCTAATGTGATTAAAAGTGTTAATTAATCAAAGATTAAATAATTCTAATAGGGATTACAATTATTAAATAGTAGTAAATTTTCATTGTTGATATTTACATGTTGTAAAACATTTATATTAATATTAGAGGAGATCTTGAGTTGAACAATGATTTCTCACTTAGAAATTATTTTAAATTAATTAAAGTAATTAGAGAATGATTACATAAGAGAGTTTATGAGTTTAGACTGATAGGAAAGTGTTTGGGCTTGTTAGGCATAACAGAAGGAGTACTAGGTTAAGGAGTGTGGACACCTTAGGACAAAAGGGACTACACGACTAGGATGAATGGAAGGCATAAGCAAGGTGTAACCCTAGCTTGTGCTCCACTCATGTTGCTTCCTCACTCTTGCTTGTGCTCTAGACTCTTTTATTTAAAGAGGAGTAGTCAAACAGAAATATACATTAATTTAGCCCTAGCACACACCCTAGCACATGTGTTGTGTGCTAACTCTCTTTGTATGATCTCATTTCTCATCTCCTCTTTGCATTCAAACACTAACCCTATCCTAGTGAATTTGTGATTCTTTGGAGAGCTAGCACTTCTTAAGCTAAATGGTTAATTTTTCTACTTTACCTTTTAAGTGAACTTGGTAAAAGCTTTAGATAAAATTGGTTCATATAGATTACTGTTGTTGGAGATCAAATATAAAGGAGTTGTCCGAGAACAATCTGAGAGACTTAATCATAGGTCTGGTTGAAAAGTTTATGGAATTACTTGAAGATCAAATTGAGATTTGATCAAGGATTCTGAGAATAACTTTCTAGAAGTTACAATTTAAATTAATGAGGGGCCACCTCTATGGCTTTTGGTATCAAAGCCTAGGGGGAAGTAGGGATAGAAATATGAATTGAGAATTATATTTGCCTTCATGAAGTTTATATTAGTCTTTGAATATAAATACTATTTCTAGATAAGCTGACAACACTCAACAGGACATGAGTTCGTAAAGAGGTGAGTAAGTCCCATTTGAGTGTGTTAAGGGTAATGAAACCTCTATCTTCTGTGCTCTCATGTTAAGCATAAGTAGGGGCTAAGTAATCCAGATTTGAAGATTCATGTTGAGACACTAATATCTACTTCATATGGCAAGATAATTTACTGTTCATATTTGTATCTTTATGAAACCTGAAAGCTTTGATATTGGGCGTAGAGATTTTACAAATTTTCATGCATTGTTCCTTATCTTTTCACTTTTCATTTTCATCATCTTCATCTGCATCATCATCAAAAATCAAATTTAAAGAAAATTCTAAATCTATTTACAAAGAACAAATTGATTTTTAATTTAGGCAATACTTCGGACAGCTCTAGAGAAAACTTATAGAGGAATGGCACTGAAAATTTTTAAATGCTTTACATTTAGGATCAGGGATCTATTTATAGAAAAATTTTGTAATTTATTGTTTGCTATAGTGTAGCAATACAATGAACAGTTTTTAGTTGCATGATGCTATAGTAAGTTACTATAGTGGTCGGAATTTTTTTTTCTTTTGAAAGTTGCTCCTTTTGACCTCTTTTGCAAAAGCTTGTCGAATTGCAATTATTTTTGTTTGCTGACACTCTCATTTTGTTTTTTTTCTATCAACACTTCAATTTGAATTTGAATTTGTCCAAAATTTGAGTTTTATTTGCAGATTAATCACTGAGGTTTATTTTAAAGTAATCATCTTTATTTGATTAAGCATAATCTTCTGCTTCTTCTAAAAGATTTGAAGCACAAGATTTTGCTTCTTCTGTGTTTGTAAGCTATTGTAAAATTTCCTACAACTTTGACACATATTCTTGCTTTGAGAAAATTGACGCCAAGGAAGCTACAATTTGTGATTTATTTTGGAAAAACTGATGACTTTCTTTTTTCATATTTTTGTGAAAGTGTGGATTCTCCTAGAAAAACTCATTTATTTCATAAACACAGGCCTTGATTGCGTATTTGTAAGAACTCAATGGAATTGGCACTGGAGTACTATCCATTTAGAATATGAATTTTCTTTTGAGTATTGATATTCCCATGAAGAATACCATGGAAGACCAATTTTTGAGAAAAATTACAAAAGAATGGAATAATTATCATAATTTAAATTATCAAAATAGGATTTAAATGTATTCCATCCCTCATTGACTTTTTTTGGAAAAATTTCTAGTATAGGATCGTATAGATCCCACCATATGATAAACTAGTTTGAAATTTGTATTTTTTGCTTTGGTTGAAGAAAGACAACCAAGAGTGTTTTTAGGTTTTATTTTGGTAATATGTGATATTACACCAGGCTCTTCGGTAGTCCCAATATGAATAATTATATGGTTCCTAAGGAATCGAAAACTTTTTGATTTGATTAAGGTTTTGGCCCCAATTAGTTAGAGAAATGATTTTCTCTATTTGAAAAGTTAAATGAGTGATAAAATTTTTTTCCCCTGAGGAGATATTATGTTAATTTTGATTGATCCAATGTCAACCAAAATTAATTCATAAAATTCCCTTGTTTTCTTGAAAACTTTGGGGACAAAATGAAAATTTTTAGGAAATATTTTTCTGGAAAACTTTCTTGGGATCCTTATTCTAATAGTCTGGTTCCATTTGGAGGAGGTTTTATGGAATCGATTTTGGAAGGTATTTGTTAATAACTTTTGATGGTTGAGGATCATTGGTCGTCTATTTAGATGAAGTATTAGCAACAATTTTCTAGGCTTTCATCTTTTCAATTTGTTTTAAAATTTTGGTTTAGTTAAGGATTAAATCGTTGGCATTTTCTTTTTCATCGACTATGTCTACTTATGACTTTTTGGTGAGGGTAAGGGATTTGGACATTTGTGAGGCAGTTGCCTGGAAGGTTTCTATTAGGACATAGTCCTTCGGGATTTGGCATTTGGAAGTAGCTGACTTTTGAATTTATTTCCCCTTATCCATAGAGGATTTTGGTTTTAGATTCGTCTGTGGATCTTTATTTTTATCCTTTTCATTTTCTTGTTCTTTCTTAGGTGGCATTATCTACCCCAAAAAAATTCATGAGTTAGGAAATTAGTAAAGAATTTGAAGAGCCTTTTATGTATTGAATTTCAAAATCAAATGTAGATAAGATGGCTTGCTGTCTTGTAAACATTTGTTTTGATGCTAAATTTTAATATCATTTTGTAAGAGGTGAGCTTGAATCTAGAGAGAGAAACTCAAAAAATTTCAATGGCAAAACTCAAATTCAAGCTTTTCCCAAGATCTAATTGGGAGAGGTTTGTTCTAGAAGCTACAAGGAAGCAAGACATACCTTGTTTGAGGCTCAATTTGCGCCGGA